>JAMKCF010000211.1:0-48226 GCA_023634235.1 Pisaster brevispinus
CGCCTCGCCTACAGAATCGTCAGCGACCCCAAACTCACGGGAGAGGGAGCCCTTGAAACGGGCTTTACAGTGGTACTAAAATTGTGCAGATTCGATATTGCCCTGGGGGTGATGTGACCCTCCTTATTTTGTATTTGTGTCTTTTTACAGCAAAATCACGTTGATGTTTTGCGGGGCTTTCGGAGTGTCCCCGCTTGCTGGTCTTTTCCGGTGTGAAGCCTGCCCGCAACGGCCGTAAAAGTCTAATTTTCGGATGCAGGGATACCTAAGGCAGAGTCAGGCCAAAAAATCATCCCTCTAGCCCTCCTAGATCGGGAGTTATTCCCAAATTCACCGCACTTTTATTTTGGGCCATGACCCCTGCCGGCACGACCTTGCTTCTGGGTTTTTTTTTTTTTTTTTTTTTTTTTTCAATTTTTCTTAGGGGTAGGCCTAACATCCAGGCCGCTCGCCTCGCCTACAGAATCGTCAGCGACCCCAAACTCACGGGAGAGGGAGCCCTTGAAACGGGCTTTACAGTGGTACTAAAATTGTGCAGATTCGATATTGCCCTGGGGGTGATGTGACCCTCCTTATTTTGTATTTGTGGTTTTTTACAGCAAAATCAAGTTGATGTTTTGGGGGGCTTTCGGAGTGTCCCCGCTTGCTGGTCTTTTCCGGTGTGAAGCCTGCCCGCAACGGCCGTAAAAGTCTAATTTTCGGATGCAGGGATACCTAAGGCAGAGTCAGGTAAAGAAATCATCTCTCTAGCCCTCCTAGATCGGGACTTATTCCCAAAATCACCGCACTTTTATTTTGGGCCATTACCCCTGGTTTTTGTTTTCCTATTCTCTAAGGGGTGGGCCTAACATCCAGGCCGCTCGCCTCGCCTACAGAATCGTCAGCGACCCCAAACTCACGGGAGAGGGAGCCCTTGAAACGGGCTTTACAGTGGTACTAAAATTGTGCAGATTCGATATTGCCCTGGGGGTGATGTGACCCTCCTTATTTTGTATTTGTGTCTTTTTACAGCAAAATCACGTTGATGTTTTGCGGGGCTTTCGGAGTGTCCCCGCTTGCTGGTCTTTTCCGGTGTGAAGCCTGCCCGCAACGGCCGTAAAAGTCTAATTTTCGGATGCAGGGATACCTAAGGCAGAGTCAGGCCAAAAAATCATCCCTCTAGCCCTCCTAGATCGGGAGTTATTCCCAAATTCACCGCACTTTTATTTTGGGCCATGACCCCTGCCGGCACGACCCTTGCTTCTGGGTTTTTTTTTTTTTTTTTTTTTTTTCAATTTTTCTTAGGGGTAGGCCTAACATCCAGGCCGCTCGCCTCGCCTACAGAATCGTCAGCGACCCCAAACTCACGGGAGAGGGGAGCCCTTGAAACGGGCTTTACAGTGGTACTAAAATTGTGCAGATTCGATATTGCCCTGGGGGTGATGTGACCCTCCTTATTTTGTATTTGTGGTTTTTTACAGCAAAATCAAGTTGATGTTTTGGGGGGCTTTCGGAGTGTCCCCGCTTGCTGGTCTTTTCCGGTGTGAAGCCTGCCCGCAACGGCCGTAAAAGTCTAATTTTCGGATGCAGGGATACCTAAGGCAGAGTCAGGTAAAGAAATCATCTCTCTAGCCCTCCTAGATCGGGACTTATTCCCAAAATCACCGCACTTTTATTTTGGGCCATTACCCCTGGTTTTGTTTTCCTATTTCTCTAAGGGGTGGGCCTAACATCCAGGCCGCTCGCCTCGCCTACAGAATCGTCAGCGACCCCAAACTCACGGGAGAGGGAGCCCTTGAAACGGGCTTTACAGTGGTACTAAAATTGTGCAGATTCGATATTGCCCTGGGGGTGATGTGACCCTCCTTATTTTGTATTTGTGTCTTTTTACAGCAAAATCACGTTGATGTTTTGCGGGGCTTTCGGAGTGTCCCCGCTTGCTGGTCTTTTCCGGTGTGAAGCCTGCCCGCAACGGCCGTAAAAGTCTAATTTTCGGATGCAGGGATACCTAAGGCAGAGTCAGGCCAAAAAATCATCCCTCTAGCCCTCCTAGATCGGGAGTTATTCCCAAATTCACCGCACTTTTATTTTGGGCCATGACCCCTGCCGGCACGACCCTTGCTTCTGGGTTTTTTTTTTTTTTTTTTTTTTTTTCAATTTTTCTTAGGGGTAGGCCCTAACATCCAGGCCGCTCGCCTCGCCTACAGAATCGTCAGCGACCCCAAACTCACGGGAGAGGGAGCCCTTGAAACGGGCTTTACAGTGGTACTAAAATTGTGCAGATTCGATATTGCCCTGGGGGTGATGTGACCCTCCTTATTTTGTATTTGTGGTTTTTTACAGCAAAATCAAGTTGATGTTTTGGGGGGCTTTCGGAGTGTCCCCGCTTGCTGGTCTTTTCCGGTGTGAAGCCTGCCCGCAACGGCCGTAAAAGTCTAATTTTCGGATGCAGGGATTGACCTAAGGCAGAGTCAGAGTAAAGAAATCATCTCTCTAGCCCTCCTAGATCGGGACTTATTCCCAAAATCACCGCACTTTTATTTTGGGCCATTACCCCTGGTTTTTGTTTTCCTATTTCTCTAAGGGGTGGGCCTAACATCCAGGCCGCTCGCCTCGCCTACAGAATCGTCAGCGACCCCAAACTCACGGGAGAGGGAGCCCTTGAAACGGGCTTTACAGTGGTACTAAAATTGTGCAGATTCGATATTGCCCTGGGGGTGATGTGACCCTCCTTATTTTGTATTTGTGTCTTTTTACAGCAAAATCACGTTGATGTTTTGCGGGGCTTTCGGAGTGTCCCCGCTTGCTGGTCTTTTCCGGTGTGAAGCCTGCCCGCAACGGCCGTAAAAGTCTAATTTTCGGATGCAGGGATACCTAAGGCAGAGTCAGGCCAAAAAATCATCCCTCTAGCCCTCCTAGATCGGGAGTTATTCCCAAATTCACCGCACTTTTATTTTGGGCCATGACCCCTGCCGGCACGACCTTGCTTCTGGGTTTTTTTGTTTTTTTTTTTTTTTTCAATTTTTCTTAGGGGTAGGCCTAACATCCAGGCCGCTCGCCTCGCCTACAGAATCGTCAGCGACCCCAAACTCACGGGAGAGGGAGCCCTTGAAACGGGCTTTACAGTGGTACTAAAATTGTGCAGATTCGATATTGCCCTGGGGGTGATGTGACCCTCCTTATTTTGTATTTGTGGTTTTTTACAGCAAAATCAAGTTGATGTTTTGGGGGGCTTTCGGAGTGTCCCCGCTTGCTGGTCTTTTCCGGTGTGAAGCCTGCCCGCAACGGCCGTAAAAGTCTAATTTTCGGATGCAGGGATACCTAAGGCAGAGTCAGGTAAAGAAATCATCTCTCTAGCCCTCCTAGATCGGGACTTATTCCCAAAATCACCGCACTTTTATTTTGGGCCATTACCCCTGGTTTTTGTTTTCCTATTTCTCTAAGGGGTGGGCCTAACATCCAGGCCGCTCGCCTCGCCTACAGAATCGTCAGCGACCCCAAACTCACGGGAGAGGGAGCCTTGAAACGGGCTTTACAGTGGTACTAAAATTGTGCAGATTCGATATTGCCCTGGGGGTGATGTGACCCTCCTTATTTTGTATTTGTGTCTTTTTACAGCAAAATCACGTTGATGTTTTGCGGGGCTTTCGGAGTGTCCCCGCTTGCTGGTCTTTTCCGGTGTGAAGCCTGCCCGCAACGGCCGTAAAAGTCTAATTTTCGGATGCAGGGATACCTAAGGCAGAGTCAGGCCAAAAAATCATCCCTCTAGCCCTCCTAGATCGGGAGTTATTCCCAAATTCACCGCACTTTTATTTTGGGCCATGACCCCTGCCGGCACGACCTTGCTTCTGGGTTTTTTTTTTTTTTTTTTTTTTTTCAATTTTTCTTAGGGGTAGGCCTAACATCCAGGCCGCTCGCCTCGCCTACAGAATCGTCAGCGACCCCAAACTCACGGGAGAGGGAGCCCTTGAAACGGGCTTTACAGTGGTACTAAAATTGTGCAGATTCGATATTGCCCTGGGGGTGATGTGACCCTCCTTATTTTGTATTTGTGGTTTTTTACAGCAAAATCAAGTTGATGTTTTGGGGGGCTTTCGGAGTGTCCCCGCTTGCTGGTCTTTTCCGGTGTGAAGCCTGCCCGCAACGGCCGTAAAAGTCTAATTTTCGGATGCAGGGATACCTAAGGCAGAGTCAGGTAAAGAAATCATCTCTCTAGCCCTCCTAGATCGGGACTTATTCCCAAAATCACCGCACTTTTATTTTGGGCCATTACCCCTGGTTTTTGTTTTCCTATTTCTCTAAGGGGTGGGCCTAACATCCAGGCCGCTCGCCTCGCCTACAGAATCGTCAGCGACCCCAAACTCACGGGAGAGGGAGCCCTTGAAACGGGCTTTACAGTGGTACTAAAATTGTGCAGATTCGATATTGCCCTGGGGGTGATGTGACCCTCCTTATTTTGTATTTGTGTCTTTTTACAGCAAAATCACGTTGATGTTTTGCGGGCTTTCGGAGTGTCCCCGCTTGCTGGTCTTTTCCGGTGTGAAGCCTGCCCGCAACGGCCGTAAAAGTCTAATTTTCGGATGCAGGGATACCTAAGGCAGAGTCAGGCCAAAAAATCATCCCTCTAGCCCTCCTAGATCGGGAGTTATTCCCAAATTCACCGCACTTTTATTTTGGGCCATGACCCCTGCCGGCACGACCTTGCTTCTGGGTTTTTTTTTTTTTTTTTTTTTTTTTCAATTTTTCTTAGGGGTAGGCCTAACATCCAGGCCGCTCGCCTCGCCTACAGAATCGTCAGCGACCCCAAACTCACGGGAGAGGGAGCCCTTGAAACGGGCTTTACAGTGGTACTAAAATTGTGCAGATTCGATATTGCCCTGGGGGTGATGTGACCCTCCTTATTTTGTATTTGTGGTTTTTTACAGCAAAATCAAGTTGATGTTTTGGGGGGCTTTCGGAGTGTCCCCGCTTGCTGGTCTTTTCCGGTGTGAAGCCTGCCCGCAACGGCCGTAAAAGTCTAATTTTCGGATGCAGGGATACCTAAGGCAGAGTCAGGTAAAGAAATCATCTCTCTAGCCCTCCTAGATCGGGACTTATTCCCAAAATCACCGCACTTTTATTTTGGGCCATTACCCCTGGTTTTTGTTTTCCTATTTCTCTAAGGGGTGGGCCTAACATCCAGGCCGCTCGCCTCGCCTACAGAATCGTCAGCGACCCCAAACTCACGGGAGAGGGAGCCCTTGAAACGGGCTTTACAGTGGTACTAAAATTGTGCAGATTCGATATTGCCCTGGGGGTGATGTGACCCTCCTTATTTTGTATTTGTGTCTTTTTACAGCAAAATCACGTTGATGTTTTGCGGGGCTTTCGGAGTGTCCCCGCTTGCTGGTCTTTTCCGGTGTGAAGCCTGCCCGCAACGGCCGTAAAAGTCTAATTTTCGGATGCAGGGATACCTAAGGCAGAGTCAGGCCAAAAAATCATCCCTCTAGCCCTCCTAGATCGGGAGTTATTCCCAAATTCACCGCACTTTTATTTTGGGCCATGACCCCTGCCGGCACGACCTTGCTTCTGGGTTTTTTTTTTTTTTTTTTTTTTTTTTTCAATTTTTCTTAGGGGTAGGCCTAACATCCAGGCCGCTCGCCTCGCCTACAGAATCGTCAGCAACCCCAAACTCACGGGAGAGGGAGCCCTTGAAACGGGCTTTACAGTGGTACTAAAATTGTGCAGATTCGATATTGCCCTGGGGGTGATGTGACCCTCCTTATTTTGTATTTGTGGTTTTTTACAGCAAAATCAAGTTGATGTTTTGGGGGGCTTTCGGAGTGTCCCCGCTTGCTGGTCTTTTCCGGTGTGAAGCCTGCCCGCAACGGCCGTAAAAGTCTAATTTTCGGATGCAGGGATACCTAAGGCAGAGTCAGGTAAAGAAATCATCTCTCTAGCCCTCCTAGATCGGGACTTATTCCCAAAATCACCGCACTTTTATTTTGGGCCATTACCCCTGGTTTTTGTTTTCCTATTTCTCTAAGGGGTGGGCCTAACATCCAGGCCGCTCGCCTCGCCTACAGAATCGTCAGCGACCCCAAACTCACGGGAGAGGGAGCCCTTGAAACGGGCTTTACAGTGGTACTAAAATTGTGCAGATTCGATATTGCCCTGGGGGTGATGTGACCCTCCTTATTTTGTATTTGTGTCTTTTTACAGCAAAATCACGTTGATGTTTTGCGGGGCTTTCGGAGTGTCCCCGCTTGCTGGTCTTTTCCGGTGTGAAGCCTGCCCGCAACGGCCGTAAAAGTCTAATTTTCGGATGCAGGGATACCTAAGGCAGAGTCAGGCCAAAAAATCATCCCTCTAGCCCTCCTAGATCGGGAGTTATTCCCAAATTCACCGCACTTTTATTTTGGGCCATGACCCCTGCCGGCACGACCTTGCTTCTGGGTTTTTTTTTTTTTGTTTTTTTTTTTCAATTTTTCTTAGGGGTAGGCCTAACATCCAGGCCGCTCGCCTCGCCTACAGAATCGTCAGCGACCCCAAACTCACGGGAGAGGGAGCCCTTGAAACGGGCTTTACAGTGGTACTAAAATTGTGCAGATTCGATATTGCCCTGGGGGTGATGTGACCCTCCTTATTTTGTATTTGTGGTTTTTTACAGCAAAATCAAGTTGATGTTTTGGGGGGCTTTCGGAGTGTCCCCGCTTGCTGGTCTTTTCCGGTGTGAAGCCTGCCCGCAACGGCCGTAAAAGTCTAATTTTCGGATGCAGGGATACCTAAGGCAGAGTCAGGTAAAGAAATCATCTCTCTAGCCCTCCTAGATCGGGACTTATTCCCAAAATCACCGCACTTTTATTTTGGGCCATTACCCCTGGTTTTTGTTTTCCTATTTCTCTAAGGGGTGGGCCTAACATCCAGGCCGCTCGCCTCGCCTACAGAATCGTCAGCGACCCCAAACTCACGGGAGAGGGAGCCCTTGAAACGGGCTTTACAGTGGTACTAAAATTGTGCAGATTCGATATTGCCCTGGGGGTGATGTGACCCTCCTTATTTTGTATTTGTGTCTTTTTACAGCAAAATCACGTTGATGTTTTGCGGGGCTTTCGGAGTGTCCCCGCTTGCTGGTCTTTTCCGGTGTGAAGCCTGCCCGCAACGGCCGTAAAAGTCTAATTTTCGGATGCAGGGATACCTAAGGCAGAGTCAGGCCAAAAAATCATCCCTCTAGCCCTCCTAGATCGGGAGTTATTCCCAAATTCACCGCACTTTTATTTTGGGCCATGACCCCTGCCGGCACGACCTTGCTTCTGGGTTTTTTTTTTTTTTTTTTTTTTTTCAATTTTTCTTAGGGGTAGGCCTAACATCCAGGCCGCTCGCCTCGCCTACAGAATCGTCAGCGACCCCAAACTCACGGGAGAGGGAGCCCTTGAAACGGGCTTTACAGTGGTACTAAAATTGTGCAGATTCGATATTGCCCTGGGGGTGATGTGACCCTCCTTATTTTGTATTTGTGGTTTTTTACAGCAAAATCAAGTTGATGTTTTGGGGGGCTTTCGGAGTGTCCCCGCTTGCTGGTCTTTTCCGGTGTGAAGCCTGCCCGCAACGGCCGTAAAAGTCTAATTTTCGGATGCAGGGATACCTAAGGCAGAGTCAGGTAAAGAAATCATCTCTCTAGCCCTCCTAGATCGGGACTTATTCCCAAAATCACCGCACTTTTATTTTGGGCCATTACCCCTGGTTTTTGTTTTCCTATTTCTCTAAGGGGTGGGCCTAACATCCAGGCCGCTCGCCTCGCCTACAGAATCGTCAGCGACCCCAAACTCACGGGAGAGGGAGCCCTTGAAACGGGCTTTACAGTGGTACTAAAATTGTGCAGATTCGATATTGCCCTGGGGGTGATGTGACCCTCCTTATTTTGTATTTGTGTCTTTTTACAGCAAAATCACGTTGATGTTTTGCGGGGCTTTCGGAGTGTCCCCGCTTGCTGGTCTTTTCCGGTGTGAAGCCTGCCCGCAACGGCCGTAAAAGTCTAATTTTCGGATGCAGGGATACCTAAGGCAGAGTCAGGCCAAAAAATCATCCCTCTAGCCCTCCTAGATCGGGAGTTATTCCCAAATTCACCGCACTTTTATTTTGGGCCATGACCCCTGCCGGCACGACCTTGCTTCTGGGTTTTTTTTTTTTTTGTTTTTTTTTTCAATTTTTCTTAGGGGTAGGCCTAACATCCAGGCCGCTCGCCTCGCCTACAGAATCGTCAGCGACCCCAAACTCACGGGAGAGGGAGCCCTTGAAACGGGCTTTACAGTGGTACTAAAATTGTGCAGATTCGATATTGCCCTGGGGGTGATGTGACCCTCCTTATTTTGTATTTGTGGTTTTTTACAGCAAAATCAAGTTGATGTTTTGGGGGGCTTTCGGAGTGTCCCCGCTTGCTGGTCTTTTCCGGTGTGAAGCCTGCCCGCAACGGCCGTAAAAGTCTAATTTTCGGATGCAGGGATACCTAAGGCAGAGTCAGGTAAAGAAATCATCTCTCTAGCCCTCCTAGATCGGGACTTATTCCCAAAATCACCGCACTTTTATTTTGGGCCATTACCCCTGGTTTTTGTTTTCCTATTTCTCTAAGGGGTGGGCCTAACATCCAGGCCGCTCGCCTCGCCTACAGAATCGTCAGCGACCCCAAACTCACGGGAGAGGGAGCCCTTGAAACGGGCTTTACAGTGGTACTAAAATTGTGCAGATTCGATATTGCCCTGGGGTGATGTGACCCTCCTTATTTTGTATTTGTGTCTTTTTACAGCAAAATCACGTTGATGTTTTGCGGGGCTTTCGGAGTGTCCCCGCTTGCTGGTCTTTTCCGGTGTG
Source organism: Pisaster brevispinus (assembly GCA_023634235.1). Lineage (NCBI taxonomy): Eukaryota > Metazoa > Echinodermata > Asteroidea > Forcipulatida > Asteriidae > Pisaster > Pisaster brevispinus. Next base: position 8,827 of record JAMKCF010000211.1, read on the forward strand.
AAGCCTGCCCGCAACGGCCGTAAAAGTCTAATTTTCGGATGCAGGGATACCTAAGGCAGAGTCAGGCCAAAAAATCATCCCTCTAGCCCTCCTAGATCGGGAGTTATTCCCAAATTCACCGCACTTTTATTTTGGGCCATGACCCCTGCCGGCACGACCTTGCTTCTGGGTTTTTTTTTTTTTTTTTTTTTTTTCAATTTTTCTTAGGGGTAGGCCTAACATCCAGGCCGCTCGCCTCGCCTACAGAATCGTCAGCGACCCCAAACTCACGGGAGAGGGAGCCCTTGAAACGGGCTTTACAGTGGTACTAAAATTGTGCAGATTCGATATTGCCCTGGGGGTGATGTGACCCTCCTTATTTTGTATTTGTGGTTTTTTACAGCAAAATCAAGTTGATGTTTTGGGGGGCTTTCGGAGTGTCCCCGCTTGCTGGTCTTTTCCGGTGTGAAGCCTGCCCGCAACGGCCGTAAAAGTCTAATTTTCGGATGCAGGGATACCTAAGGCAGAGTCAGGTAAAGAAATCATCTCTCTAGCCCTCCTAGATCGGGACTTATTCCCAAAATCACCGCACTTTTATTTTGGGCCATTACCCCTGGTTTTTGTTTTCCTATTTCTCTAAGGGGTGGGCCTAACATCCAGGCCGCTCGCCTCGCCTACAGAATCGTCAGCGACCCCAAACTCACGGGAGAGGGAGCCCTTGAAACGGGCTTTACAGTGGTACTAAAATTGTGCAGATTCGATATTGCCCTGGGGGTGATGTGACCCTCCTTATTTTGTATTTGTGTCTTTTTACAGCAAAATCACGTTGATGTTTTGCGGGGCTTTCGGAGTGTCCCCGCTTGCTGGTCTTTTCCGGTGTGAAGCCTGCCCGCAACGGCCGTAAAAGTCTAATTTTCGGATGCAGGGATACCTAAGGCAGAGTCAGGCCAAAAAATCATCCCTCTAGCCCTCCTAGATCGGGAGTTATTCCCAAATTCACCGCACTTTTATTTTGGGCCATGACCCCTGCCGGCACGACCTTGCTTCTGGTTTTTTTTTTTTTTTTTTTTTTTTTTCAATTTTTCTTAGGGGTAGGCCTAACATCCAGGCCGCTCGCCTCGCCTACAGAATCGTCAGCGACCCCAAACTCACGGGAGAGGGAGCCCTTGAAACGGGCTTTACAGTGGTACTAAAATTGTGCAGATTCGATATTGCCCTGGGGGTGATGTGACCCTCCTTATTTTGTATTTGTGGTTTTTTACAGCAAAATCAAGTTGATGTTTTGGGGGGCTTTCGGAGTGTCCCCGCTTGCTGGTCTTTTCCGGTGTGAAGCCTGCCCGCAACGGCCGTAAAAGTCTAATTTTCGGATGCAGGGATACCTAAGGCAGAGTCAGGTAAAGAAATCATCTCTCTAGCCCTCCTAGATCGGGACTTATTCCCAAAATCACCGCACTTTTATTTTGGGCCATTACCCCTGGTTTTTGTTTTCCTATTTCTCTAAGGGGTGGGCCTAACATCCAGGCCGCTCGCCTCGCCTACAGAATCGTCAGCGACCCCAAACTCACGGGAGAGGGAGCCCTTGAAACGGGCTTTACAGTGGTACTAAAATTGTGCAGATTCGATATTGCCCTGGGGGTGATGTGACCCTCCTTATTTTGTATTTGTGTCTTTTTACAGCAAAATCACGTTGATGTTTTGCGGGGCTTTCGGAGTGTCCCCGCTTGCTGGTCTTTTCCGGTGTGAAGCCTGCCCGCAACGGCCGTAAAAGTCTAATTTTCGGATGCAGGGATACCTAAGGCAGAGTCAGGCCAAAAAATCATCCCTCTAGCCCTCCTAGATCGGGAGTTATTCCCAAATTCACCGCACTTTTATTTTGGGCCATGACCCCTGCCGGCACGACCTTGCTTCTGGGTTTTTTTTTTTTTTGTTTTTTTTTCAATTTTTCTAAGGGGTAGGCCTAACATCCAGGCCGCTCGCCTCGCCTACAGAATCGTCAGCGACCCCAAACTCACGGGAGAGGGAGCCCTTGAAACGGGCTTTACAGTGGTACTAAAATTGTGCAGATTCGATATTGCCCTGGGGGTGATGTGACCCTCCTTATTTTGTATTTGTGGTTTTTTACAGCAAAATCAAGTTGATGTTTTGGGGGGCTTTCGGAGTGTCCCCGCTTGCTGGTCTTTTCCGGTGTGAAGCCTGCCCGCAACGGCCGTAAAAGTCTAATTTTCGGATGCAGGGATACCTAAGGCAGAGTCAGGTAAAGAAATCATCTCTCTAGCCCTCCTAGATCGGGACTTATTCCCAAAATCACCGCACTTTTATTTTGGGCCATTACCCCTGGTTTTTGTTTTCCTATTTCTCTAAGGGGTGGGCCTAACATCCAGGCCGCTCGCCTCGCCTACAGAATCGTCAGCGACCCCAAACTCACGGGAGAGGGAGCCCTTGAAACGGGCTTTACAGTGGTACTAAAATTGTGCAGATTCGATATTGCCCTGGGGGTGATGTGACCCTCCTTATTTTGTATTTGTGTCTTTTTACAGCAAAATCACGTTGATGTTTTGCGGGGCTTTCGGAGTGTCCCCGCTTGCTGGTCTTTTCCGGTGTGAAGCCTGCCCGCAACGGCCGTAAAAGTCTAATTTTCGGATGCAGGGATACCTAAGGCAGAGTCAGGCCAAAAAATCATCCCTCTAGCCCTCCTAGATCGGGAGTTATTCCCAAATTCACCGCACTTTTATTTTGGGCCATGACCCCTGCCGGCACGACCTTGCTTCTGGGTTTTTTTTTTTTTTTTTTTTTTTTCAATTTTTCTTAGGGGTAGGCCTAACATCCAGGCCGCTCGCCTCGCCTACAGAATCGTCAGCGACCCCAAACTCACGGGAGAGGGAGCCCTTGAAACGGGCTTTACAGTGGTACTAAAATTGTGCAGATTCGATATTGCCCTGGGGGTGATGTGACCCTCCTTATTTTGTATTTGTGGTTTTTTACAGCAAAATCAAGTTGATGTTTTGGGGGGCTTTCGGAGTGTCCCCGCTTGCTGGTCTTTTCCGGTGTGAAGCCTGCCCGCAACGGCCGTAAAAGTCTAATTTTCGGATGCAGGGATACCTAAGGCAGAGTCAGGTAAAGAAATCATCTCTCTAGCCCTCCTAGATCGGGACTTATTCCCAAAATCACCGCACTTTTATTTTGGGCCATTACCCCTGGTTTTTGTTTTCCTATTTCTCTAAGGGGTGGGCCTAACATCCAGGCCGCTCGCCTCGCCTACAGAATCGTCAGCGACCCCAAACTCACGGGAGAGGGAGCCCCTGAAACGGGCTTTACAGTGGTACTAAAATTGTGCAGATTCGATATTGCCCTGGGGGTGATGTGACCCTCCTTATTTTGTATTTGTGTCTTTTTACAGCAAAATCACGTTGATGTTTTGCGGGGCTTTCGGAGTGTCCCCGCTTGCTGGTCTTTTCCGGTGTGAAGCCTGCCCGCAACGGCCGTAAAAGTCTAATTTTCGGATGCAGGGATACCTAAGGCAGAGTCAGGCCAAAAAATCATCCCTCTAGCCCTCCTAGATCGGGAGTTATTCCCAAATTCACCGCACTTTTATTTTGGGCCATGACCCCTGCCGGCACGACCTTGCTTCTGGGTTTTTTTTTTTTTTTTTTTTTTTTCAATTTTTCTTAGGGGTAGGCCTAACATCCAGGCCGCTCGCCTCGCCTACAGAATCGTCAGCGACCCCAAACTCACGGGAGAGGGAGCCCTTGAAACGGGCTTTACAGTGGTACTAAAATTGTGCAGATTCGATATTGCCCTGGGGGTGATGTGACCCTCCTTATTTTGTATTTGTGGTTTTTTACAGCAAAATCAAGTTGATGTTTTGGGGGGCTTTCGGAGTGTCCCCGCTTGCTGGTCTTTTCCGGTGTGAAGCCTGCCCGCAACGGCCGTAAAAGTCTAATTTTCGGATGCAGGGATACCTAAGGCAGAGTCAGGTAAAGAAATCATCTCTCTAGCCCTCCTAGATCGGGACTTATTCCCAAAATCACCGCACTTTTATTTTGGGCCATTACCCCTGGTTTTTGTTTTCCTATTTCTCTAAGGGGTGGGCCTAACATCCAGGCCGCTCGCCTCGCCTACAGAATCGTCAGCGACCCCAAACTCACGGGAGAGGGAGCCCTTGAAACGGGCTTTACAGTGGTACTAAAATTGTGCAGATTCGATATTGCCCTGGGGGTGATGTGACCCTCCTTATTTTGTATTTGTGTCTTTTAACAGCAAAATCACGTTGATGTTTTGCGGGGCTTTCGGAGTGTCCCCGCTTGCTGGTCTTTTCCGGTGTGAAGCCTGCCCGCAACGGCCGTAAAAGTCTAATTTTCGGATGCAGGGATACCTAAGGCAGAGTCAGGCCAAAAAATCATCCCTCTAGCCCTCCTAGATCGGGAGTTATTCCCAAATTCACCGCACTTTTATTTTGGGCCATGACCCCTGCCGGCACGACCTTGCTTCTGGGTTTTTTTTTTTTTTTTTTTTTTTTTCAATTTTTCTTAGGGGTAGGCCTAACATCCAGGCCGCTCGCCTCGCCTACAGAATCGTCAGCGACCCCAAACTCACGGGAGAGGGAGCCCTTGAAACGGGCTTTACAGTGGTACTAAAATTGTGCAGATTCGATATTGCCCTGGGGGTGATGTGACCCTCCTTATTTTGTATTTGTGGTTTTTTACAGCAAAATCAAGTTGATGTTTTGGGGGGCTTTCGGAGTGTCCCCGCTTGCTGGTCTTTTCCGGTGTGAAGCCTGCCCGCAACGGCCGTAAAAGTCTAATTTTCGGATGCAGGGATACCTAAGGCAGAGTCAGGTAAAGAAATCATCTCTCTAGCCCTCCTAGATCGGGACTTATTCCCAAAATCACCGCACTTTTATTTTGGGCCATTACCCCTGGTTTTTGTTTTCCTATTTCTCTAAGGGGTGGGCCTAACATCCAGGCCGCTCGCCTCGCCTACAGAATCGTCAGCGACCCCAAACTCACGGGAGAGGGAGCCCTTGAAACGGGCTTTACAGTGGTACTAAAATTGTGCAGATTCGATATTGCCCTGGGGGTGATGTGACCCTCCTTATTTTGTATTTGTGTCTTTTTACAGCAAAATCACGTTGATGTTTTGCGGGGCTTTCGGAGTGTCCCCGCTTGCTGGTCTTTTCCGGTGTGAAGCCTGCCCGCAACGGCCGTAAAAGTCTAATTTTCGGATGCAGGGATACCTAAGGCAGAATCAGGCCAAAAAATCATCCCTCTAGCCCTCCTAGATCGGGAGTTATTCCCAAATTCACCGCACTTTTATTTTGGGCCATGACCCCTGCCGGCACGACCTTGCTTCTGGGTTTTTTTTTTTTTTTTTTTTTTTTCAATTTTTCTTAGGGGTAGGCCTAACATCCAGGCCGCTCGCCTCGCCTACAGAATCGTCAGCGACCCCAAACTCACGGGAGAGGGAGCCCTTGAAACGGGCTTTACAGTGGTACTAAAATTGTGCAGATTCGATATTGCCCTGGGGGTGATGTGACCCTCCTTATTTTGTATTTGTGGTTTTTTACAGCAAAATCAAGTTGATGTTTTGGGGGGCTTTCGGAGTGTCCCCGCTTGCTGGTCTTTTCCGGTGTGAAGCCTGCCCGCAACGGCCGTAAAAGTCTAATTTTCGGATGCAGGGATACCTAAGGCAGAGTCAGGTAAAGAAATCATCTCTCTAGCCCTCCTAGATCGGGACTTATTCCCAAAATCACCGCACTTTTATTTTGGGCCATTACCCCTGGTTTTTGTTTTCCTATTTCTCTAAGGGGTGGGCCTAACATCCAGGCCGCTCGCCTCGCCTACAGAATCGTCAGCGACCCCAAACTCACGGGAGAGGGAGCCCTTGAAACGGGCTTTACAGTGGTACTAAAATTGTGCAGATTCGATATTGCCCTGGGGGTGATGTGACCCTCCTTATTTTGTATTTGTGTCTTTTTACAGCAAAATCACGTTGATGTTTTGCGGGGCTTTCGGAGTGTCCCCGCTTGCTGGTCTTTTCCGGTGTGAAGCCTGCCCGCAACGGCCGTAAAAGTCTAATTTTCGGATGCAGGGATACCTAAGGCAGAGTCAGGCCAAAAAATCATCCCTCTAGCCCTCCTAGATCGGGAGTTATTCCCAAATTCACCGCACTTTTATTTTGGGCCATGACCCCTGCCGGCACGACCTTGCTTCTGGGTTTTTTTTTTTTTTTTTTTTTTTTTCAATTTTTCTTAGGGGTAGGCCTAACATCCAGGCCGCTCGCCTCGCCTACAGAATCGTCAGCGACCCCAAACTCACGGGAGAGGGAGCCCTTGAAACGGGCTTTACAGTGGTACTAAAATTGTGCAGATTCGATATTGCCCTGGGGGTGATGTGACCCTCCTTATTTTGTATTTGTGGTTTTTTACAGCAAAATCAAGTTGATGTTTTGGGGGGCTTTCGGAGTGTCCCCGCTTGCTGGTCTTTTCCGGTGTGAAGCCTGCCCGCAACGGCCGTAAAAGTCTAATTTTCGGATGCAGGGATACCTAAGGCAGAGTCAGGTAAAGAAATCATCTCTCTAGCCCTCCTAGATCGGGACTTATTCCCAAAATCACCGCACTTTTATTTTGGGCCATTACCCCTGGTTTTTGTTTTCCTATTTCTCTAAGGGGTGGGCCTAACATCCAGGCCGCTCGCCTCGCCTACAGAATCGTCAGCGACCCCAAACTCACGGGAGAGGGAGCCCTTGAAACGGGCTTTACAGTGGTACTAAAATTGTGCAGATTCGATATTGCCCTGGGGGTGATGTGACCCTCCTTATTTTGTATTTGTGTCTTTTTACAGCAAAATCACGTTGATGTTTTGCGGGGCTTTCGGAGTGTCCCCGCTTGCTGGTCTTTTCCGGTGTGAAGCCTGCCCGCAACGGCCGTAAAAGTCTAATTTTCGGATGCAGGGATACCTAAGGCAGAGTCAGGCCAAAAAAATCATCCCTCTAGCCCTCCTAGATCGGGAGTTATTCCCAAATTCACCGCACTTTTATTTTGGGCCATGACCCCTGCCGGCACGACCTTGCTTCTGGGTTTTTTTTTTTTTTTTTTTTTTTTTCAATTTTTCTTAGGGGTAGGCCTAACATCCAGGCCGCTCGCCTCGCCTACAGAATCGTCAGCGACCCCAAACTCACGGGAGAGGGAGCCCTTGAAACGGGCTTTACAGTGGTACTAAAATTGTGCAGATTCGATATTGCCCTGGGGGTGATGTGACCCTCCTTATTTTGTATTTGTGGTTTTTTACAGCAAAATCAAGTTGATGTTTTGGGGGGCTTTCGGAGTGTCCCCGCTTGCTGGTCTTTTCCGGTGTGAAGCCTGCCCGCAACGGCCGTAAAAGTCTAATTTTCGGATGCAGGGATACCTAAGGCAGAGTCAGGTAAAGAAATCATCTCTCTAGCCCTCCTAGATCGGGACTTATTCCCAAAATCACCGCACTTTTATTTTGGGCCATTACCCCTGGTTTTTGTTTTCCTATTTCTCTAAGGGGTGGGCCTAACATCCAGGCCGCTCGCCTCGCCTACAGAATCGTCAGCGACCCCAAACTCACGGGAGAGGGAGCCCTTGAAACGGGCTTTACAGTGGTACTAAAATTGTGCAGATTCGATATTGCCCTGGGGGTGATGTGACCCTCCTTATTTTGTATTTGTGTCTTTTTACAGCAAAATCACGTTGATGTTTTGCGGGGCTTTCGGAGTGTCCCCGCTTGCTGGTCTTTTCCGGTGTGAAGCCTGCCCGCAACGGCCGTAAAAGTCTAATTTTCGGATGCAGGGATACCTAAGGCAGAGTCAGGCCAAAAAATCATCCCTCTAGCCCTCCTAGATCGGGAGTTATTCCCAAATTCACCGCACTTTTATTTTGGGCCATGACCCCTGCCGGCACGACCTTGCTTCTGGGTTTTTTTTTTTTTTTTTTTTTTTTCAATTTTTCTTAGGGGTAGGCCTAACATCCAGGCCGCTCGCCTCGCCTACAGAATCGTCAGCGACCCCAAACTCACGGGAGAGGGAGCCCTTGAAACGGGCTTTACAGTGGTACTAAAATTGTGCAGATTCGATATTGCCCTGGGGGTGATGTGACCCTCCTTATTTTGTATTTGTGGTTTTTTACAGCAAAATCAAGTTGATGTTTTGGGGGGCTTTCGGAGTGTCCCCGCTTGCTGGTCTTTTCCGGTGTGAAGCCTGCCCGCAACGGCCGTAAAAGTCTAATTTTCGGATGCAGGGATACCTAAGGCAGAGTCAGGTAAAGAAATCATCTCTCTAGCCCTCCTAGATCGGGACTTATTCCCAAAATCACCGCACTTTTATTTTGGGCCATTACCCCTGGTTTTTGTTTTCCTATTTCTCTAAGGGGTGGGCCTAACATCCAGGCCGCTCGCCTCGCCTACAGAATCGTCAGCGACCCCAAACTCACGGGAGAGGGAGCCCTTGAAACGGGCTTTACAGTGGTACTAAAATTGTGCAGATTCGATATTGCCCTGGGGGTGATGTGACCCTCCTTATTTTGTATTTGTGTCTTTTTACAGCAAAATCACGTTGATGTTTTGCGGGGCTTTCGGAGTGTCCCCGCTTGCTGGTCTTTTCCGGTGTGAAGCCTGCCCGCAACGGCCGTAAAAGTCTAATTTTCGGATGCAGGGATACCTAAGGCAGAGTCAGGCCAAAAAATCATCCCTCTAGCCCTCCTAGATCGGGAGTTATTCCCAAATTCACCGCACTTTTATTTTGGGCCATGACCCCTGCCGGCACGACCTTGCTTCTGGGTTTTGTTTTTTTTTGTTTTTTTTTCAATTTTTCTTAGGGGTAGGCCTAACATCCAGGCCGCTCGCCTCGCCTACAGAATCGTCAGCGACCCCAAACTCACGGGAGAGGGAGCCCTTGAAACGGGCTTTACAGTGGTACTAAAATTGTGCAGATTCGATATTGCCCTGGGGGTGATGTGACCCTCCTTATTTTGTATTTGTGGTTTTTTACAGCAAAATCAAGTTGATGTTTTGGGGGGCTTTCGGAGTGTCCCCGCTTGCTGGTCTTTTCCGGTGTGAAGCCTGCCCGCAACGGCCGTAAAAGTCTAATTTTCGGATGCAGGGATACCTAAGGCAGAGTCAGGTAAAGAAATCATCTCTCTAGCCCTCCTAGATCGGGACTTATTCCCAAAATCACCGCACTTTTATTTTGGGCCATTACCCCTGGTTTTTGTTTTCCTATTTCTCTAAGGGGTGGGCCTAACATCCAGGCCGCTCGCCTCGCCTACAGAATCGTCAGCGACCCCAAACTCACGGGAGAGGGAGCCCTTGAAACGGGCTTTACAGTGGTACTAAAATTGTGCAGATTCGATATTGCCCTGGGGGTGATGTGACCCTCCTTATTTTGTATTTGTGTCTTTTTACAGCAAAATCACGTTGATGTTTTGCGGGGCTTTCGGAGTGTCCCCGCTTGCTGGTCTTTTCCGGTGTGAAGCCTGCCCGCAACGGCCGTAAAAGTCTAATTTTCGGATGCAGGGATACCTAAGGCAGAGTCAGGCCAAAAAATCATCCCTCTAGCCCTCCTAGATCGGGAGTTATTCCCAAATTCACCGCACTTTTATTTTGGGCCATGACCCCTGCCGGCACGACCTTGCTTCTGGGTTTTGTTTTTTTTTGTTTTTTTTTCAATTTTTCTTAGGGGTAGGCCTAACATCCAGGCCGCTCGCCTCGCCTACAGAATCGTCAGCGACCCCAAACTCACGGGAGAGGGAGCCCTTGAAACGGGCTTTACAGTGGTACTAAAATTGTGCAGATTCGATATTGCCCTGGGGGTGATGTGACCCTCCTTATTTTGTATTTGTGGTTTTTTACAGCAAAATCAAGTTGATGTTTTGGGGGGCTTTCGGAGTGTCCCCGCTTGCTGGTCTTTTCCGGTGTGAAGCCTGCCCGCAACGGCCGTAAAAGTCTAATTTTCGGATGCAGGGATACCTAAGGCAGAGTCAGGTAAAGAAATCATCTCTCTAGCCCTCCTAGATCGGGACTTATTCCCAAAATCACCGCACTTTTATTTTGGGCCATTACCCCTGGTTTTTGTTTTCCTATTTCTCTAAGGGGTGGGCCTAACATCCAGGCCGCTCGCCTCGCCTACAGAATCGTCAGCGACCCCAAACTCACGGGAGAGGGAGCCCTTGAAACGGGCTTTACAGTGGTACTAAAATTGTGCAGATTCGATATTGCCCTGGGGGTGATGTGACCCTCCTTATTTTGTATTTGTGTCTTTTTACAGCAAAATCACGTTGATGTTTTGCGGGGCTTTCGGAGTGTCCCCGCTTGCTGGTCTTTTCCGGTGTGAAGCCTGCCCGCAACGGCCGTAAAAGTCTAATTTTCGGATGCAGGGATACCTAAGGCAGAGTCAGGCCAAAAAATCATCCCTCTAGCCCTCCTAGATCGGGAGTTATTCCCAAATTCACCGCACTTTTATTTTGGGCCATGACCCCTGCCGGCACGACCTTGCTTCTGGGTTTTTTTTTTTTTTTTTTTTTTTTTTCAATTTTTCTTAGGGGTAGGCCTAACATCCAGGCCGCTCGCCTCGCCTACAGAATCGTCAGCGACCCCAAACTCACGGGAGAGGGAGCCCTTGAAACGGGCTTTACAGTGGTACTAAAATTGTGCAGATTCGATATTGCCCTGGGGGTGATGTGACCCTCCTTATTTTGTATTTGTGGTTTTTTACAGCAAAATCAAGTTGATGTTTTGGGGGGCTTTCGGAGTGTCCCCGCTTGCTGGTCTTTTCCGGTGTGAAGCCTGCCCGCAACGGCCGTAAAAGTCTAATTTTCGGATGCAGGGATACCTAAGGCAGAGTCAGGTAAAGAAATCATCTCTCTAGCCCTCCTAGATCGGGACTTATTCCCAAAATCACCGCACTTTTATTTTGGGCCATTACCCCTGGTTTTTGTTTTCCTATTTCTCTAAGGGGTGGGCCTAACATCCAGGCCGCTCGCCTCGCCTACAGAATCGTCAGCGACCCCAAACTCACGGGAGAGGGAGCCCTTGAAACGGGCTTTACAGTGGTACTAAAATTGTGCAGATTCGATATTGCCCTGGGGGTGATGTGACCCTCCTTATTTTGTATTTGTGTCTTTTTACAGCAAAATCACGTTGATGTTTTGCGGGGCTTTCGGAGTGTCCCCGCTTGCTGGTCTTTTCCGGTGTGAAGCCTGCCCGCAACGGCCGTAAAAGTCTAATTTTCGGATGCAGGGATACCTAAGGCAGAGTCAGGCCAAAAAATCATCCCTCTAGCCCTCCTAGATCGGGAGTTATTCCCAAATTCACCGCACTTTTATTTTGGGCCATGACCCCTGCCGGCACGACCTTGCTTCTGGGTTTTTTTTTTTTTTTTTTTTTTTTCAATTTTTCTTAGGGGTAGGCCTAACATCCAGGCCGCTCGCCTCGCCTACAGAATCGTCAGCGACCCCAAACTCACGGGAGAGGGAGCCCTTGAAACGGGCTTTACAGTGGTACTAAAATTGTGCAGATTCGATATTGCCCTGGGGGTGATGTGACCCTCCTTATTTTGTATTTGTGGTTTTTTACAGCAAAATCAAGTTGATGTTTTGGGGGGCTTTCGGAGTGTCCCCGCTTGCTGGTCTTTTCCGGTGTGAAGCCTGCCCGCAACGGCCGTAAAAGTCTAATTTTCGGATGCAGGGATACCTAAGGCAGAGTCAGGTAAAGAAATCATCTCTCTAGCCCTCCTAGATCGGGACTTATTCCCAAAATCACCGCACTTTTATTTTGGGCCATTACCCCTGGTTTTTGTTTTCCTATTTCTCTAAGGGGTGGGCCTAACATCCAGGCCGCTCGCCTCGCCTACAGAATCGTCAGCGACCCCAAACTCACGGGAGAGGGAGCCCTTGAAACGGGCTTTACAGTGGTACTAAAATTGTGCAGATTCGATATTGCCCTGGGGGTGATGTGACCCTCCTTATTTTGTATTTGTGTCTTTTTACAGCAAAATCACGTTGATGTTTTGCGGGGCTTTCGGAGTGTCCCCGCTTGCTGGTCTTTTCCGGTGTGAAGCCTGCCCGCAACGGCCGTAAAAGTCTAATTTTCGGATGCAGGGATACCTAAGGCAGAGTCAGGCCAAAAAATCATCCCTCTAGCCCTCCTAGATCGGGAGTTATTCCCAAATTCACCGCACTTTTATTTTGGGCCATGACCCCTGCCGGCACGACCTTGCTTCTGGGTTTTTTTTTTTTTTTTTTTTTTTTTTCAATTTTTCTTAGGGGTAGGCCTAACATCCAGGCCGCTCGCCTCGCCTACAGAATCGTCAGCGACCCCAAACTCACGGGAGAGGGAGCCCTTGAAACGGGCTTTACAGTGGTACTAAAATTGTGCAGATTCGATATTGCCCTGGGGGTGATGTGACCCTCCTTATTTTGTATTTGTGGTTTTTTACAGCAAAATCAAGTTGATGTTTTGGGGGGCTTTCGGAGTGTCCCCGCTTGCTGGTCTTTTCCGGTGTGAAGCCTGCCCGCAACGGCCGTAAAAGTCTAATTTTCGGATGCAGGGATACCTAAGGCAGAGTCAGGTAAAGAAATCATCTCTCTAGCCCTCCTAGATCGGGACTTATTCCCAAAATCACCGCACTTTTATTTTGGGCCATTACCCCTGGTTTTTGTTTTCCTATTTCTCTAAGGGGTGGGCCTAACATCCAGGCCGCTCGCCTCGCCTACAGAATCGTCAGCGACCCCAAACTCACGGGAGAGGGAGCCCTTGAAACGGGCTTTACAGTGGTACTAAAATTGTGCAGATTCGATATTGCCCTGGGGGTGATGTGACCCTCCTTATTTTGTATTTGTGTCTTTTTACAGCAAAATCACGTTGATGTTTTGCGGGGCTTTCGGAGTGTCCCCGCTTGCTGGTCTTTTCCGGTGTGAAGCCTGCCCGCAACGGCCGTAAAAGTCTAATTTTCGGATGCAGGGATACCTAAGGCAGAGTCAGGCCAAAAAATCATCCCTCTAGCCCTCCTAGATCGGGAGTTATTCCCAAATTCACCGCACTTTTATTTTGGGCCATGACCCCTGCCGGCACGACCTTGCTTCTGGGTTTTTTTTTTTTTTTTTTTTTTTTTCAATTTTTCTTAGGGGTAGGCCTAACATCCAGGCCGCTCGCCTCGCCTACAGAATCGTCAGCGACCCCAAACTCACGGGAGAGGGAGCCCTTGAAACGGGCTTTACAGTGGTACTAAAATTGTGCAGATTCGATATTGCCCTGGGGGTGATGTGACCCTCCTTATTTTGTATTTGTGGTTTTTTACAGCAAAATCAAGTTGATGTTTTGGGGGGCTTTCGGAGTGTCCCCGCTTGCTGGTCTTTTCCGGTGTGAAGCCTGCCCGCAACGGCCGTAAAAGTCTAATTTTCGGATGCAGGGATACCTAAGGCAGAGTCAGGTAAAGAAATCATCTCTCTAGCCCTCCTAGATCGGGACTTATTCCCAAAATCACCGCACTTTTATTTTGGGCCATTACCCCTGGTTTTTGTTTTCCTATTTCTCTAAGGGGTGGGCCTAACATCCAGGCCGCTCGCCTCGCCTACAGAATCGTCAGCGACCCCAAACTCACGGGAGAGGGAGCCCTTGAAACGGGCTTTACAGTGGTACTAAAATTGTGCAGATTCGATATTGCCCTGGGGGTGATGTGACCCTCCTTATTTTGTATTTGTGTCTTTTTACAGCAAAATCACGTTGATGTTTTGCGGGGCTTTCGGAGTGTCCCCGCTTGCTGGTCTTTTCCGGTGTGAAGCCTGCCCGCAACGGCCGTAAAAGTCTAATTTTCGGATGCAGGGATACCTAAGGCAGAGTCAGGCCAAAAAATCATCCCTCTAGCCCTCCTAGATCGGGAGTTATTCCCAAATTCACCGCACTTTTATTTTGGGCCATGACCCCTGCCGGCACGACCTTGCTTCTGGGTTTTTTTTTTTTTTTTTTTTTTTTCAATTTTTCTTAGGGGTAGGCCTAACATCCAGGCCGCTCGCCTCGCCTACAGAATCGTCAGCGACCCCAAACTCACGGGAGAGGGAGCCCTTGAAACGGGCTTTACAGTGGTACTAAAATTGTGCAGATTCGATATTGCCCTGGGGGTGATGTGACCCTCCTTATTTTGTATTTGTGGTTTTTTACAGCAAAATCAAGTTGATGTTTTGGGGGGCTTTCGGAGTGTCCCCGCTTGCTGGTCTTTTCCGGTGTGAAGCCTGCCCGCAACGGCCGTAAAAGTCTAATTTTCGGATGCAGGGATACCTAAGGCAGAGTCAGGTAAAGAAATCATCTCTCTAGCCCTCCTAGATCGGGACTTATTCCCAAAATCACCGCACTTTTATTTTGGGCCATTACCCCTGGTTTTTGTTTTCCTATTTCTCTAAGGGGTGGGCCTAACATCCAGGCCGCTCGCCTCGCCTACAGAATCGTCAGCGACCCCAAACTCACGGGAGAGGGAGCCCTTGAAACGGGCTTTACAGTGGTACTAAAATTGTGCAGATTCGATATTGCCCTGGGGGTGATGTGACCCTCCTTATTTTGTATTTGTGTCTTTTTACAGCAAAATCACGTTGATGTTTTGCGGGGCTTTCGGAGTGTCCCCGCTTGCTGGTCTTTTCCGGTGTGAAGCCTGCCCGCAACGGCCGTAAAAGTCTAATTTTCGGATGCAGGGATACCTAAGGCAGAGTCAGGCCAAAAAATCATCCCTCTAGCCCTCCTAGATCGGGAGTTATTCCCAAATTCACCGCACTTTTATTTTGGGCCATGACCCCTGCCGGCACGACCTTGCTTCTGGGTTTTTTTTTTTTTTTTTTTTTTTTCAATTTTTCTTAGGGGTAGGCCTAACATCCAGGCCGCTCGCCTCGCCTACAGAATCGTCAGCGACCCCAAACTCACGGGAGAGGGAGCCCTTGAAACGGGCTTTACAGTGGTACTAAAATTGTGCAGATTCGATATTGCCCTGGGGGTGATGTGACCCTCCTTATTTTGTATTTGTGGTTTTTTACAGCAAAATCAAGTTGATGTTTTGGGGGGCTTTCGGAGTGTCCCCGCTTGCTGGTCTTTTCCGGTGTGAAGCCTGCCCGCAACGGCCGTAAAAGTCTAATTTTCGGATGCAGGGATACCTAAGGCAGAGTCAGGTAAAGAAATCATCTCTCTAGCCCTCCTAGATCGGGACTTATTCCCAAAATCACCGCACTTTTATTTTGGGCCATTACCCCTGGTTTTTGTTTTCCTATTTCTCTAAGGGGTGGGCCTAACATCCAGGCCGCTCGCCTCGCCTACAGAATCGTCAGCGACCCCAAACTCACGGGAGAGGGAGCCCTTGAAACGGGCTTTACAGTGGTACTAAAATTGTGCAGATTCGATATTGCCCTGGGGGTGATGTGACCCTCCTTATTTTGTATTTGTGTCTTTTTACAGCAAAATCACGTTGATGTTTTGCGGGGCTTTCGGAGTGTCCCCGCTTGCTGGTCTTTTCCGGTGTGAAGCCTGCCCGCAACGGCCGTAAAAGTCTAATTTTCGGATGCAGGGATACCTAAGGCAGAGTCAGGCCAAAAAATCATCCCTCTAGCCCTCCTAGATCGGGAGTTATTCCCAAATTCACCGCACTTTTATTTTGGGCCATGACCCCTGCCGGCACGACCTTGCTTCTGGGTTTTTTTTTTTTTTTTTTTTTTTTCAATTTTTCTTAGGGGTAGGCCTAACATCCAGGCCGCTCGCCTCGCCTACAGAATCGTCAGCGACCCCAAACTCACGGGAGAGGGAGCCCTTGAAACGGGCTTTACAGTGGTACTAAAATTGTGCAGATTCGATATTGCCCTGGGGGTGATGTGACCCTCCTTATTTTGTATTTGTGGTTTTTTACAGCAAAATCAAGTTGATGTTTTGGGGGGCTTTCGGAGTGTCCCCGCTTGCTGGTCTTTTCCGGTGTGAAGCCTGCCCGCAACGGCCGTAAAAGTCTAATTTTCGGATGCAGGGATACCTAAGGCAGAGTCAGGTAAAGAAATCATCTCTCTAGCCCTCCTAGATCGGGACTTATTCCCAAAATCACCGCACTTTTATTTTGGGCCATTACCCCTGGTTTTTGTTTTCCTATTTCTCTAAGGGGTGGGCCTAACATCCAGGCCGCTCGCCTCGCCTACAGAATCGTCAGCGACCCCAAACTCACGGGAGAGGGAGCCCTTGAAACGGGCTTTACAGTGGTACTAAAATTGTGCAGATTCGATATTGCCCTGGGGGTGATGTGACCCTCCTTATTTTGTATTTGTGTCTTTTTACAGCAAAATCACGTTGATGTTTTGCGGGGCTTTCGGAGTGTCCCCGCTTGCTGGTCTTTTCCGGTGTGAAGCCTGCCCGCAACGGCCGTAAAAGTCTAATTTTCGGATGCAGGGATACCTAAGGCAGAGTCAGGCCAAAAAATCATCCCTCTAGCCCTCCTAGATCGGGAGTTATTCCCAAATTCACCGCACTTTTATTTTGGGCCATGACCCCTGCCGGCACGACCTTGCTTCTGGGTTTTTTTTTTTTTTTTTTTTTTTTCAATTTTTCTTAGGGGTAGGCCTAACATCCAGGCCGCTCGCCTCGCCTACAGAATCGTCAGCGACCCCAAACTCACGGGAGAGGGAGCCCTTGAAACGGGCTTTACAGTGGTACTAAAATTGTGCAGATTCGATATTGCCCTGGGGGTGATGTGACCCTCCTTATTTTGTATTTGTGGTTTTTTACAGCAAAATCAAGTTGATGTTTTGGGGGGCTTTCGGAGTGTCCCCGCTTGCTGGTCTTTTCCGGTGTGAAGCCTGCCCGCAACGGCCGTAAAAGTCTAATTTTCGGATGCAGGGATACCTAAGGCAGAGTCAGGTAAAGAAATCATCTCTCTAGCCCTCCTAGATCGGGACTTATTCCCAAAATCACCGCACTTTTATTTTGGGCCATTACCCCTGGTTTTTGTTTTCCTATTTCTCTAAGGGGTGGGCCTAACATCCAGGCCGCTCGCCTCGCCTACAGAATCGTCAGCGACCCCAAACTCACGGGAGAGGGAGCCCTTGAAACGGGCTTTACAGTGGTACTAAAATTGTGCAGATTCGATATTGCCCTGGGGGTGATGTGACCCTCCTTATTTTGTATTTGTGTCTTTTTACAGCAAAATCACGTTGATGTTTTGCGGGGCTTTCGGAGTGTCCCCGCTTGCTGGTCTTTTCCGGTGTGAAGCCTGCCCGCAACGGCCGTAAAAGTCTAATTTTCGGATGCAGGGATACCTAAGGCAGAGTCAGGCCAAAAAATCATCCCTCTAGCCCTCCTAGATCGGGAGTTATTCCCAAATTCACCGCACTTTTATTTTGGGCCATGACCCCTGCCGGCACGACCTTGCTTCTGGGTTTTTTTTTTTTTTTTTTTTTTTCAATTTTTCTTAGGGGTAGGCCTAACATCCAGGCCGCTCGCCTCGCCTACAGAATCGTCAGCGACCCCAAACTCACGGGAGAGGGAGCCCTTGAAACGGGCTTTACAGTGGTACTAAAATTGTGCAGATTCGATATTGCCCTGGGGGTGATGTGACCCTCCTTATTTTGTATTTGTGGTTTTTTACAGCAAAATCAAGTTGATGTTTTGGGGGGCTTTCGGAGTGTCCCCGCTTGCTGGTCTTTTCCGGTGTGAAGCCTGCCCGCAACGGCCGTAAAAGTCTAATTTTCGGATGCAGGGATACCTAAGGCAGAGTCAGGTAAAGAAATCATCTCTCTAGCCCTCCTAGATCGGGACTTATTCCCAAAATCACCGCACTTTTATTTTGGGCCATTACCCCTGGTTTTTGTTTTCCTATTTCTCTAAGGGGTGGGCCTAACATCCAGGCCGCTCGCCTCGCCTACAGAATCGTCAGCGACCCCAAACTCACGGGAGAGGGAGCCCTTGAAACGGGCTTTACAGTGGTACTAAAATTGTGCAGATTCGATATTGCCCTGGGGGTGATGTGACCCTCCTTATTTTGTATTTGTGTCTTTTTACAGCAAAATCACGTTGATGTTTTGCGGGGCTTTCGGAGTGTCCCCGCTTGCTGGTCTTTTCCGGTGTGAAGCCTGCCCGCAACGGCCGTAAAAGTCTAATTTTCGGATGCAGGGATACCTAAGGCAGAGTCAGGCCAAAAAATCATCCCTCTAGCCCTCCTAGATCGGGAGTTATTCCCAAATTCACCGCACTTTTATTTTGGGCCATGACCCCTGCCGGCACGACCTTGCTTCTGGGTTTTTTTTTTTTTTTTTTTTTTTTTCAATTTTTCTTAGGGGTAGGCCTAACATCCAGGCCGCTCGCCTCGCCTACAGAATCGTCAGCGACCCCAAACTCACGGGAGAGGGAGCCCTTGAAACGGGCTTTACAGTGGTACTAAAATTGTGCAGATTCGATATTGCCCTGGGGGTGATGTGACCCTCCTTATTTTGTATTTGTGGTTTTTTACAGCAAAATCAAGTTGATGTTTTGGGGGGCTTTCGGAGTGTCCCCGCTTGCTGGTCTTTTCCGGTGTGAAGCCTGCCCGCAACGGCCGTAAAAGTCTAATTTTCGGATGCAGGGATACCTAAGGCAGAGTCAGGTAAAGAAATCATCTCTCTAGCCCTCCTAGATCGGGACTTATTCCCAAAATCACCGCACTTTTATTTTGGGCCATTACCCCTGGTTTTTGTTTTCCTATTTCTCTAAGGGGTGGGCCTAACATCCAGGCCGCTCGCCTCGCCTACAGAATCGTCAGCGACCCCAAACTCACGGGAGAGGGAGCCCTTGAAACGGGCTTTACAGTGGTACTAAAATTGTGCAGATTCGATATTGCCCTGGGGGTGATGTGACCCTCCTTATTTTGTATTTGTGTCTTTTTACAGCAAAATCACGTTGATGTTTTGCGGGGCTTTCGGAGTGTCCCCGCTTGCTGGCCTTTTCCGGTGTGAAGCCTGCCCGCAACGGCCGTAAAAGTCTAATTTTCGGATGCAGGGATACCTAAGGCAGAGTCAGGCCAAAAAATCATCCCTCTAGCCCTCCTAGATCGGGAGTTATTCCCAAATTCACCGCACTTTTATTTTGGGCCATGACCCCTGCCGGCACGACCTTGCTTCTGGGTTTTTTTTTTTTTTTTTTTTTTTTCAATTTTTCTTAGGGGTAGGCCTAACATCCAGGCCGCTCGCCTCGCCTACAGAATCGTCAGCGACCCCAAACTCACGGGAGAGGGAGCCCTTGAAACGGGCTTTACAGTGGTACTAAAATTGTGCAGATTTGATATTGCCCTGGGGGTGATGTGACCCTCCTTATTTTGTATTTGTGGTTTTTTACAGCAAAATCAAGTTGATGTTTTGGGGGGCTTTCGGAGTGTCCCCGCTTGCTGGTCTTTTCCGGTGTGAAGCCTGCCCGCAACGGCCGTAAAAGTCTAATTTTCGGATGCAGGGATACCTAAGGCAGAGTCAGGTAAAGAAATCATCTCTCTAGCCCTCCTAGATCGGGACTTATTCCCAAAATCACCGCACTTTTATTTTGGGCCATTACCCCTGGTTTTTGTTTTCCTATTTCTCTAAGGGGTGGGCCTAACATCCAGGCCGCTCGCCTCGCCTACAGAATCGTCAGCGACCCCAAACTCACGGGAGAGGGAGCCCTTGAAACGGGCTTTACAGTGGTACTAAAATTGTGCAGATTCGATATTGCCCTGGGGGTGATGTGACCCTCCTTATTTTGTATTTGTGGTTTTTTACAGCAAAATCAAGTTGATGTTTTGGGGGGCTTTCGGAGTGTCCCCGCTTGCTGGTCTTTTCCGGTGTGAAGCCTGCCCGCAACGGCCGTAAAAGTCTAATTTTCGGATGCAGGGATACCTAAGGCAGAGTCAGGTAAAGAAATCATCTCTCTAGCCCTCCTAGATCGGGACTTATTCCCAAAATCACCGCACTTTTATTTTGGGCCATTACCCCTGGTTTTTGTTTTCCTATTTCTCTAAGGGGTGGGCCTAACATCCAGGCCGCTCGCCTCGCCTACAGAATCGTCAGCGACCCCAAACTCACGGGAGAGGGAGCCCTTGAAACGGGCTTTACAGTGGTACTAAAATTGTGCAGATTCGATATTGCCCTGGGGGTGATGTGACCCTCCTTATTTTGTATTTGTGTCTTTTTACAGCAAAATCACGTTGATGTTTTGCGGGGCTTTCGGAGTGTCCCCGCTTGCTGGTCTTTTCCGGTGTGAAGCCTGCCCGCAACGGCCGTAAAAGTCTAATTTTCGGATGCAGGGATACCTAAGGCAGAGTCAGGCCAAAAAATCATCCCTCTAGCCCTCCTAGATCGGGAGTTATTCCCAAATTCACCGCACTTTTATTTTGGGCCATGACCCCTGCCGGCACGACCTTGCTTCTGGGTTTTTTTTTTTTTTTTTTTTTTTTCAATTTTTCTTAGGGGTAGGCCTAACATCCAGGCCGCTCGCCTCGCCTACAGAATCGTCAGCGACCCCAAACTCACGGGAGAGGGAGCCCTTGAAACGGGCTTTACAGTGGTACTAAAATTGTGCAGATTCGATATTGCCCTGGGGGTGATGTGACCCTCCTTATTTTGTATTTGTGGTTTTTTACAGCAAAATCAAGTTGATGTTTTGGGGGGCTTTCGGAGTGTCCCCGCTTGCTGGTCTTTTCCGGTGTGAAGCCTGCCCGCAACGGCCGTAAAAGTCTAATTTTCGGATGCAGGGATACCTAAGGCAGAGTCAGGTAAAGAAATCATCTCTCTAGCCCTCCTAGATCGGGACTTATTCCCAAAATCACCGCACTTTTATTTTGGGCCATTACCCCTGGTTTTTGTTTTCCTATTTCTCTAAGGGGTGGGCCTAACATCCAGGCCGCTCGCCTCGCCTACAGAATCGTCAGCGACCCCAAACTCACGGGAGAGGGAGCCCTTGAAACGGGCTTTACAGTGGTACTAAAATTGTGCAGATTCGATATTGCCCTGGGGGTGATGTGACCCTCCTTATTTTGTATTTGTGTCTTTTTACAGCAAAATCACGTTGATGTTTTGCGGGGCTTTCGGAGTGTCCCCGCTTGCTGGTCTTTTCCGGTGTGAAGCCTGCCCGCAACGGCCGTAAAAGTCTAATTTTCGGATGCAGGGATACCTAAGGCAGAGTCAGGCCAAAAAATCATCCCTCTAGCCCTCCTAGATCGGGAGTTATTCCCAAATTCACCGCACTTTTATTTTGGGCCATGACCCCTGCCGGCACGACCTTGCTTCTGGGTTTTTGTTTTTTTTTTTTTTTTTTCAATTTTTCTTAGGGGTAGGCCTAACATCCAGGCCGCTCGCCTCGCCTACAGAATCGTCAGCGACCCCAAACTCACGGGAGAGGGAGCCCTTGAAACGGGCTTTACAGTGGTACTAAAATTGTGCAGATTCGATATTGCCCTGGGGGTGATGTGACCCTCCTTATTTTGTATTTGTGGTTTTTTACAGCAAAATCAAGTTGATGTTTTGGGGGGCTTTCGGAGTGTCCCCGCTTGCTGGTCTTTTCCGGTGTGAAGCCTGCCCGCAACGGCCGTAAAAGTCTAATTTTCGGATGCAGGGATACCTAAGGCAGAGTCAGGTAAAGAAATCATCTCTCTAGCCCTCCTAGATCGGGACTTATTCCCAAAATCACCGCACTTTTATTTTGGGCCATTACCCCTGGTTTTTGTTTTCCTATTTCTCTAAGGGGTGGGCCTAACATCCAGGCCGCTCGCCTCGCCTACAGAATCGTCAGCGACCCCAAACTCACGGGAGAGGGAGCCCTTGAAACGGGCTTTACAGTGGTACTAAAATTGTGCAGATTCGATATTGCCCTGGGGGTGATGTGACCCTCCTTATTTTGTATTTGTGTCTTTTTACAGCAAAATCACGTTGATGTTTTGCGGGGCTTTCGGAGTGTCCCCGCTTGCTGGTCTTTTCCGGTGTGAAGCCTGCCCGCAACGGCCGTAAAAGTCTAATTTTCGGATGCAGGGATACCTAAGGCAGAGTCAGGCCAAAAAATCATCCCTCTAGCCCTCCTAGATCGGGAGTTATTCCCAAATTCACCGCACTTTTATTTTGGGCCATGACCCCTGCCGGCACGACCTTGCTTCTGGGTTTTTTTTTTTTTTTTTTTTTTTTCAATTTTTCTTAGGGGTAGGCCTAACATCCAGGCCGCTCGCCTCGCCTACAGAATCGTCAGCGACCCCAAACTCACGGGAGAGGGAGCCCTTGAAACGGGCTTTACAGTGGTACTAAAATTGTGCAGATTCGATATTGCCCTGGGGGTGATGTGACCCTCCTTATTTTGTATTTGTGGTTTTTTACAGCAAAATCAAGTTGATGTTTTGGGGGGCTTTCGGAGTGTCCCCGCTTGCTGGTCTTTTCCGGTGTGAAGCCTGCCCGCAACGGCCGTAAAAGTCTAATTTTCGGATGCAGGGATACCTAAGGCAGAGTCAGGTAAAGAAATCATCTCTCTAGCCCTCCTAGATCGGGACTTATTCCCAAAATCACCGCACTTTTATTTTGGGCCATTACCCCTGGTTTTTGTTTTCCTATTTCTCTAAGGGGTGGGCCTAACATCCAGGCCGCTCGCCTCGCCTACAGAATCGTCAGCGACCCCAAACTCACGGGAGAGGGAGCCCTTGAAACGGGCTTTACAGTGGTACTAAAATTGTGCAGATTCGATATTGCCCTGGGGGTGATGTGACCCTCCTTATTTTGTATTTGTGTCTTTTTACAGCAAAATCACGTTGATGTTTTGCGGGGCTTTCGGAGTGTCCCCGCTTGCTGGTCTTTTCCGGTGTGAAGCCTGCCCGCAACGGCCGTAAAAGTCTAATTTTCGGATGCAGGGATACCTAAGGCAGAGTCAGGCCAAAAAATCATCCCTCTAGCCCTCCTAGATCGGGACTTATTCCCAAAATCACCGCACTTTTATTTTGGGCCATGACCCCTGCCGGCACGACCTTGCTTCTGGGTTTTTTTTTTTTTTTTTTTTTTTTTCAATTTTTCTTAGGGGTAGGCCTAACATCCAGGCCGCTCGCCTCGCCTACAGAATCGTCAGCGACCCCAAACTCACGGGAGAGGGAGCCCTTGAAACGGGCTTTACAGTGGTACTAAAATTGTGCAGATTCGATATTGCCCTGGGGGTGATGTGACCCTCCTTATTTTGTATTTGTGGTTTTTTACAGCAAAATCAAGTTGATGTTTTGGGGGGCTTTCGGAGTGTCCCCGCTTGCTGGTCTTTTCCGGTGTGAAGCCTGCCCGCAACGGCCGTAAAAGTCTAATTTTCGGATGCAGGGATACCTAAGGCAGAGTCAGGTAAAGAAATCATCTCTCTAGCCCTCCTAGATCGGGACTTATTCCCAAAATCACCGCACTTTTATTTTGGGCCATTACCCCTGGTTTTTGTTTTCCTATTTCTCTAAGGGGTGGGCCTAACATCCAGGCCGCTCGCCTCGCCTACAGAATCGTCAGCGACCCCAAACTCACGGGAGAGGGAGCCCTTGAAACGGGCTTTACAGTGGTACTAAAATTGTGCAGATTCGATATTGCCCTGGGGGTGATGTGACCCTCCTTATTTTGTATTTGTGTCTTTTTACAGCAAAATCACGTTGATGTTTTGCGGGGCTTTCGGAGTGTCCCCGCTTGCTGGTCTTTTCCGGTGTGAAGCCTGCCCGCAACGGCCGTAAAAGTCTAATTTTCGGATGCAGGGATACCTAAGGCAGAGTCAGGCCAAAAAATCATCCCTCTAGCCCTCCTAGATCGGGAGTTATTCCCAAATTCACCGCACTTTTATTTTGGGCCATGACCCCTGCCGGCACGACCTTGCTTCTGGGTTTTTGTTTGTTTTTTTTTTTTTTCAATTTTTCTTAGGGGTAGGCCTAACATCCAGGCCGCTCGCCTCGCCTACAGAATCGTCAGCGACCCCAAACTCACGGGAGAGGGAGCCCTTGAAACGGGCTTTACAGTGGTACTAAAATTGTGCAGATTCGATATTGCCCTGGGGGTGATGTGACCCTCCTTATTTTGTATTTGTGGTTTTTTACAGCAAAATCAAGTTGATGTTTTGGGGGGCTTTCGGAGTGTCCCCGCTTGCTGGTCTTTTCCGGTGTGAAGCCTGCCCGCAACGGCCGTAAAAGTCTAATTTTCGGATGCAGGGATACCTAAGGCAGAGTCAGGTAAAGAAATCATCTCTCTAGCCCTCCTAGATCGGGACTTATTCCCAAAATCACCGCACTTTTATTTTGGGCCATTACCCCTGGTTTTTGTTTTCCTATTTCTCTAAGGGGTGGGCCTAACATCCAGGCCGCTCGCCTCGCCTACAGAATCGTCAGCGACCCCAAACTCACGGGAGAGGGAGCCCTTGAAACGGGCTTTACAGTGGTACTAAAATTGTGCAGATTCGATATTGCCCTGGGGGTGATGTGACCCTCCTTATTTTGTATTTGTGTCTTTTTACAGCAAAATCACGTTGATGTTTTGCGGGGCTTTCGGAGTGTCCCCGCTTGCTGGTCTTTTCCGGTGTGAAGCCTGCCCGCAACGGCCGTAAAAGTCTAATTTTCGGATGCAGGGATACCTAAGGCAGAGTCAGGCCAAAAAATCATCCCTCTAGCCCTCCTAGATCGGGAGTTATTCCCAAATTCACCGCACTTTTATTTTGGGCCATGACCCCTGCCGGCACGACCTTGCTTCTGGGTTTTTTTTTTTTTTTTTTTTTTTTCAATTTTTCTTAGGGGTAGGCCTAACATCCAGGCCGCTCGCCTCGCCTACAGAATCGTCAGCGACCCCAAACTCACGGGAGAGGGAGCCCTTGAAACGGGCTTTACAGTGGTACTAAAATTGTGCAGATTCGATATTGCCCTGGGGGTGATGTGACCCTCCTTATTTTGTATTTGTGGTTTTTTACAGCAAAATCAAGTTGATGTTTTGGGGGGCTTTCGGAGTGTCCCCGCTTGCTGGTCTTTTCCGGTGTGAAGCCTGCCCGCAACGGCCGTAAAAGTCTAATTTTCGGATGCAGGGATACCTAAGGCAGAGTCAGGTAAAGAAATCATCTCTCTAGCCCTCCTAGATCGGGACTTATTCCCAAAATCACCGCACTTTTATTTTGGGCCATTACCCCTGGTTTTTGTTTTCCTATTTCTCTAAGGGGTGGGCCTAACATCCAGGCCGCTCGCCTCGCCTACAGAATCGTCAGCGACCCCAAACTCACGGGAGAGGGAGCCCTTGAAACGGGCTTTACAGTGGTACTAAAATTGTGCAGATTCGATATTGCCCTGGGGGTGATGTGACCCTCCTTATTTTGTATTTGTGTCTTTTTACAGCAAAATCACGTTGATGTTTTGCGGGGCTTTCGGAGTGTCCCCGCTTGCTGGTCTTTTCCGGTGTGAAGCCTGCCCGCAACGGCCGTAAAAGTCTAATTTTCGGATGCAGGGATACCTAAGGCAGAGTCAGGCCAAAAAATCATCCCTCTAGCCCTCCTAGATCGGGAGTTATTCCCAAATTCACCGCACTTTTATTTTGGGCCATGACCCCTGCCGGCACGACCTTGCTTCTGGGTTTTTTTTTTTTTTTTTTTTTTTTCAATTTTTCTTAGGGGTAGGCCTAACATCCAGGCCGCTCGCCTCGCCTACAGAATCGTCAGCGACCCCAAACTCACGGGAGAGGGAGCCCTTGAAACGGGCTTTACAGTGGTACTAAAATTGTGCAGATTCGATATTGCCCTGGGGGTGATGTGACCCTCCTTATTTTGTATTTGTGGTTTTTTACAGCAAAATCAAGTTGATGTTTTGGGGGGCTTTCGGAGTGTCCCCGCTTGCTGGTCTTTTCCGGTGTGAAGCCTGCCCGCAACGGCCGTAAAAGTCTAATTTTCGGATGCAGGGATACCTAAGGCAGAGTCAGGTAAAGAAATCATCTCTCTAGCCCTCCTAGATCGGGACTTATTCCCAAAATCACCGCACTTTTATTTTGGGCCATTACCCCTGGTTTTTGTTTTCCTATTTCTCTAAGGGGTGGGCCTAACATCCAGGCCGCTCGCCTCGCCTACAGAATCGTCAGCGACCCCAAACTCACGGGAGAGGGAGCCCTTGAAACGGGCTTTACAGTGGTACTAAAATTGTGCAGATTCGATATTGCCCTGGGGGTGATGTGACCCTCCTTATTTTGTATTTGTGTCTTTTTACAGCAAAATCACGTTGATGTTTTGCGGGGCTTTCGGAGTGTCCCCGCTTGCTGGTCTTTTCCGGTGTGAAGCCTGCCCGCAACGGCCGTAAAAGTCTAATTTTCGGATGCAGGGATACCTAAGGCAGAGTCAGGCCAAAAAATCATCCCTCTAGCCCTCCTAGATCGGGAGTTATTCCCAAATTCACCGCACTTTTATTTTGGGCCATGACCCCTGCCGGCACGACCTTGCTTCTGGGTTTTTTTTTTTTTTTTTTTTTTTTCAATTTTTCTTAGGGGTAGGCCTAACATCCAGGCCGCTCGCCTCGCCTACAGAATCGTCAGCGACCCCAAACTCACGGGAGAGGGAGCCCTTGAAACGGGCTTTACAGTGGTACTAAAATTGTGCAGATTCGATATTGCCCTGGGGGTGATGTGACCCTCCTTATTTTGTATTTGTGGTTTTTTACAGCAAAATCAAGTTGATGTTTTGGGGGGCTTTCGGAGTGTCCCCGCTTGCTGGTCTTTTCCGGTGTGAAGCCTGCCCGCAACGGCCGTAAAAGTCTAATTTTCGGATGCAGGGATACCTAAGGCAGAGTCAGGTAAAGAAATCATCTCTCTAGCCCTCCTAGATCGGGACTTATTCCCAAAATCACCGCACTTTTATTTTGGGCCATTACCCCTGGTTTTTGTTTTCCTATTTCTCTAAGGGGTGGGCCTAACATCCAGGCCGCTCGCCTCGCCTACAGAATCGTCAGCGACCCCAAACTCACGGGAGAGGGAGCCCTTGAAACGGGCTTTACAGTGGTACTAAAATTGTGCAGATTCGATATTGCCCTGGGGGTGATGTGACCCTCCTTATTTTGTATTTGTGTCTTTTTACAGCAAAATCACGTTGATGTTTTGCGGGGCTTTCGGAGTGTCCCCGCTTGCTGGTCTTTTCCGGTGTGAAGCCTGCCCGCAACGGCCGTAAAAGTCTAATTTTCGGATGCAGGGATACCTAAGGCAGAGTCAGGCCAAAAAATCATCCCTCTAGCCCTCCTAGATCGGGAGTTATTCCCAAATTCACCGCACTTTTATTTTGGGCCATGACCCCTGCCGGCACGACCTTGCTTCTGGGTTTTTTTTTTTTTTTTTTTTTTTTTCAATTTTTCTTAGGGGTAGGCCTAACATCCAGGCCGCTCGCCTCGCCTACAGAATCGTCAGCGACCCCAAACTCACGGGAGAGGGAGCCCTTGAAACGGGCTTTACAGTGGTACTAAAATTGTGCAGATTCGATATTGCCCTGGGGGTGATGTGACCCTCCTTATTTTGTATTTGTGGTTTTTTACAGCAAAATCAAGTTGATGTTTTGGGGGGCTTTCGGAGTGTCCCCGCTTGCTGGTCTTTTCCGGTGTGAAGCCTGCCCGCAACGGCCGTAAAAGTCTAATTTTCGGATGCAGGGATACCTAAGGCAGAGTCAGGTAAAGAAATCATCTCTCTAGCCCTCCTAGATCGGGACTTATTCCCAAAATCACCGCACTTTTATTTTGGGCCATTACCCCTGGTTTTTGTTTTCCTATTTCTCTAAGGGGTGGGCCTAACATCCAGGCCGCTCGCCTCGCCTACAGAATCGTCAGCGACCCCAAACTCACGGGAGAGGGAGCCCTTGAAACGGGCTTTACAGTGGTACTAAAATTGTGCAGATTCGATATTGCCCTGGGGGTGATGTGACCCTCCTTATTTTGTATTTGTGTCTTTTTACAGCAAAATCACGTTGATGTTTTGCGGGGCTTTCGGAGTGTCCCCGCTTGCTGGTCTTTTCCGGTGTGAAGCCTGCCCGCAACGGCCGTAAAAGTCTAATTTTCGGATGCAGGGATACCTAAGGCAGAGTCAGGCCAAAAAATCATCCCTCTAGCCCTCCTAGATCGGGAGTTATTCCCAAATTCACCGCACTTTTATTTTGGGCCATGACCCCTGCCGGCACGACCTTGCTTCTGGGTTTTTTTTTTTTTTTTTTTTTTTTCAATTTTTCTTAGGGGTAGGCCTAACATCCAGGCCGCTCGCCTCGCCTACAGAATCGTCAGCGACCCCAAACTCACGGGAGAGGGAGCCCTTGAAACGGGCTTTACAGTGGTACTAAAATTGTGCAGATTCGATATTGCCCTGGGGGTGATGTGACCCTCCTTATTTTGTATTTGTGGTTTTTTACAGCAAAATCAAGTTGATGTTTTGGGGGGCTTTCGGAGTGTCCCCGCTTGCTGGTCTTTTCCGGTGTGAAGCCTGCCCGCAACGGCCGTAAAAGTCTAATTTTCGGATGCAGGGATACCTAAGGCAGAGTCAGGTAAAGAAATCATCTCTCTAGCCCTCCTAGATCGGGACTTATTCCCAAAATCACCGCACTTTTATTTTGGGCCATTACCCCTGGTTTTTGTTTTCCTATTTCTCTAAGGGGTGGGCCTAACATCCAGGCCGCTCGCCTCGCCTACAGAATCGTCAGCGACCCCAAACTCACGGGAGAGGGAGCCCTTGAAACGGGCTTTACAGTGGTACTAAAATTGTGCAGATTCGATATTGCCCTGGGGGTGATGTGACCCTCCTTATTTTGTATTTGTGTCTTTTTACAGCAAAATCACGTTGATGTTTTGCGGGGCTTTCGGAGTGTCCCCGCTTGCTGGTCTTTTCCGGTGTGAAGCCTGCCCGCAACGGCCGTAAAAGTCTAATTTTCGGATGCAGGGATACCTAAGGCAGAGTCAGGCCAAAAAATCATCCCTCTAGCCCTCCTAGATCGGGAGTTATTCCCAAATTCACCGCACTTTTATTTTGGGCCATGACCCCTGCCGGCACGACCTTGCTTCTGGGTTTTTTTTTTTTTTTTTTTTTTTTCAATTTTTCTTAGGGGTAGGCCTAACATCCAGGCCGCTCGCCTCGCCTACAGAATCGTCAGCGACCCCAAACTCACGGGAGAGGGAGCCCTTGAAACGGGCTTTACAGTGGTACTAAAATTGTGCAGATTCGATATTGCCCTGGGGGTGATGTGACCCTCCTTATTTTGTATTTGTGGTTTTTTACAGCAAAATCAAGTTGATGTTTTGGGGGGCTTTCGGAGTGTCCCCGCTTGCTGGTCTTTTCCGGTGTGAAGCCTGCCCGCAACGGCCGTAAAAGTCTAATTTTCGGATGCAGGGATACCTAAGGCAGAGTCAGGTAAAGAAATCATCTCTCTAGCCCTCCTAGATCGGGACTTATTCCCAAAATCACCGCACTTTTATTTTGGGCCATTACCCCTGGTTTTTGTTTTCCTATTTCTCTAAGGGGTGGGCCTAACATCCAGGCCGCTCGCCTCGCCTACAGAATCGTCAGCGACCCCAAACTCACGGGAGAGGGAGCCCTTGAAACGGGCTTTACAGTGGTACTAAAATTGTGCAGATTCGATATTGCCCTGGGGGTGATGTGACCCTCCTTATTTTGTATTTGTGTCTTTTTACAGCAAAATCACGTTGATGTTTTGCGGGGCTTTCGGAGTGTCCCCGCTTGCTGGTCTTTTCCGGTGTGAAGCCTGCCCGCAACGGCCGTAAAAGTCTAATTTTCGGATGCAGGGATACCTAAGGCAGAGTCAGGCCAAAAAATCATCCCTCTAGCCCTCCTAGATCGGGAGTTATTCCCAAATTCACCGCACTTTTATTTTGGGCCATGACCCCTGCCGGCACGACCTTGCTTCTGGGTTTTTTTTTTTTTTTTTTTTTTTTCAATTTTTCTTAGGGGTAGGCCTAACATCCAGGCCGCTCGCCTCGCCTACAGAATCGTCAGCGACCCCAAACTCACGGGAGAGGGAGCCCTTGAAACGGGCTTTACAGTGGTACTAAAATTGTGCAGATTCGATATTGCCCTGGGGGTGATGTGACCCTCCTTATTTTGTATTTGTGTCTTTTTACAGCAAAATCAAGTTGATGTTTTGGGGGGCTTTCGGAGTGTCCCCGCTTGCTGGTCTTTTCCGGTGTGAAGCCTGCCCGCAACGGCCGTAAAAGTCTAATTTTCGGATGCAGGGATACCTAAGGCAGAGTCAGGTAAAGAAATCATCTCTCTAGCCCTCCTAGATCGGGACTTATTCCCAAAATCACCGCACTTTTATTTTGGGCCATTACCCCTGGTTTTTGTTTTCCTATTTCTCTAAGGGGTGGGCCTAACATCCAGGCCGCTCGCCTCGCCTACAGAATCGTCAGCGACCCCAAACTCACGGGAGAGGGAGCCCTTGAAACGGGCTTTACAGTGGTACTAAAATTGTGCAGATTCGATATTGCCCTGGGGGTGATGTGACCCTCCTTATTTTGTATTTGTGTCTTTTTACAGCAAAATCACGTTGATGTTTTGCGGGGCTTTCGGAGTGTCCCCGCTTGCTGGTCTTTTCCGGTGTGAAGCCTGCCCGCAACGGCCGTAAAAGTCTAATTTTCGGATGCAGGGATACCTAAGGCAGAGTCAGGCCAAAAAATCATCCCTCTAGCCCTCCTAGATCGGGAGTTATTCCCAAATTCACCGCACTTTTATTTTGGGCCATGACCCCTGCCGGCACGACCTTGCTTCTGGGTTTTTTTTTTTTTTTTTTTTTTTTCAATTTTTCTTAGGGGTAGGCCTAACATCCAGGCCGCTCGCCTCGCCTACAGAATCGTCAGCGACCCCAAACTCACGGGAGAGGGAGCCCTTGAAACGGGCTTTACAGTGGTACTAAAATTGTGCAGATTCGATATTGCCCTGGGGGTGATGTGACCCTCCTTATTTTGTATTTGTGGTTTTTTACAGCAAAATCAAGTTGATGTTTTGGGGGGCTTTCGGAGTGTCCCCGCTTGCTGGTCTTTTCCGGTGTGAAGCCTGCCCGCAACGGCCGTAAAAGTCTAATTTTCGGATGCAGGGATACCTAAGGCAGAGTCAGGTAAAGAAATCATCTCTCTAGCCCTCCTAGATCGGGACTTATTCCCAAAATCACCGCACTTTTATTTTGGGCCATTACCCCTGGTTTTTGTTTTCCTATTTCTCTAAGGGGTGGGCCTAACATCCAGGCCGCTCGCCTCGCCTACAGAATCGTCAGCGACCCCAAACTCACGGGAGAGGGAGCCCTTGAAACGGGCTTTACAGTGGTACTAAAATTGTGCAGATTCGATATTGCCCTGGGGGTGATGTGACCCTCCTTATTTTGTATTTGTGTCTTTTTACAGCAAAATCACGTTGATGTTTTGCGGGGCTTTCGGAGTGTCCCCGCTTGCTGGTCTTTTCCGGTGTGAAGCCTGCCCGCAACGGCCGTAAAAGTCTAATTTTCGGATGCAGGGATACCTAAGGCAGAGTCAGGCCAAAAAATCATCCCTCTAGCCCTCCTAGATCGGGAGTTATTCCCAAATTCACCGCACTTTTATTTTGGGCCATGACCCCTGCCGGCACGACCTTGCTTCTGGGTTTTTTTTTTTTTTTGTTTTTTTTTCAATTTTTCTTAGGGGTAGGCCTAACATCCAGGCCGCTCGCCTCGCCTACAGAATCGTCAGCGACCCCAAACTCACGGGAGAGGGAGCCCTTGAAACGGGCTTTACAGTGGTACTAAAATTGTGCAGATTCGATATTGCCCTGGGGGTGATGTGACCCTCCTTATTTTGTATTTGTGGTTTTTTACAGCAAAATCAAGTTGATGTTTTGGGGGGCTTTCGGAGTGTCCCCGCTTGCTGGTCTTTTCCGGTGTGAAGCCTGCCCGCAACGGCCGTAAAAGTCTAATTTTCGGATGCAGGGATACCTAAGGCAGAGTCAGGTAAAGAAATCATCTCTCTAGCCCTCCTAGATCGGGACTTATTCCCAAAATCACCGCACTTTTATTTTGGGCCATTACCCCTGGTTTTTGTTTTCCTATTTCTCTAAGGGGTGGGCCTAACATCCAGGCCGCTCGCCTCGCCTACAGAATCGTCAGCGACCCCAAACTCACGGGAGAGGGAGCCCTTGAAACGGGCTTTACAGTGGTACTAAAATTGTGCAGATTCGATATTGCCCTGGGGGTGATGTGACCCTCCTTATTTTGTATTTGTGTCTTTTTACAGCAAAATCACGTTGATGTTTTGCGGGGCTTTCGGAGTGTCCCCGCTTGCTGGTCTTTTCCGGTGTGAAGCCTGCCCGCAACGGCCGTAAAAGTCTAATTTTCGGATGCAGGGATACCTAAGGCAGAGTCAGGCCAAAAAATCATCCCTCTAGCCCTCCTAGATCGGGAGTTATTCCCAAATTCACCGCACTTTTATTTTGGGCCATGACCCCTGCCGGCACGACCTTGCTTCTGGGTTTTTTTTTTTTTTTTTTTTTTTTCAATTTTTCTTAGGGGTAGGCCTAACATCCAGGCCGCTCGCCTCGCCTACAGAATCGTCAGCGACCCCAAACTCACGGGAGAGGGAGCCCTTGAAACGGGCTTTACAGTGGTACTAAAATTGTGCAGATTCGATATTGCCCTGGGGGTGATGTGACCCTCCTTATTTTGTATTTGTGGTTTTTTACAGCAAAATCAAGTTGATGTTTTGGGGGGCTTTCGGAGTGTCCCCGCTTGCTGGTCTTTTCCGGTGTGAAGCCTGCCCGCAACGGCCGTAAAAGTCTAATTTTCGGATGCAGGGATACCTAAGGCAGAGTCAGGTAAAGAAATCATCTCTCTAGCCCTCCTAGATCGGGACTTATTCCCAAAATCACCGCACTTTTATTTTGGGCCATTACCCCTGGTTTTTGTTTTCCTATTTCTCTAAGGGGTGGGCCTAACATCCAGGCCGCTCGCCTCGCCTACAGAATCGTCAGCGACCCCAAACTCACGGGAGAGGGAGCCCTTGAAACGGGCTTTACAGTGGTACTAAAATTGTGCAGATTCGATATTGCCCTGGGGGTGATGTGACCCTCCTTATTTTGTATTTGTGTCTTTTTACAGCAAAATCACGTTGATGTTTTGCGGGGCTTTCGGAGTGTCCCCGCTTGCTGGTCTTTTCCGGTGTGAAGCCTGCCCGCAACGGCCGTAAAAGTCTAATTTTCGGATGCAGGGATACCTAAGGCAGAGTCAGGCCAAAAAATCATCCCTCTAGCCCTCCTAGATCGGGAGTTATTCCCAAATTCACCGCACTTTTATTTTGGGCCATGACCCCTGCCGGCACGACCTTGCTTCTGGGTTTTGTTTTTTTTTGTTTTTTTTTCAATTTTTCTTAGGGGTAGGCCTAACATCCAGGCCGCTCGCCTCGCCTACAGAATCGTCAGCGACCCCAAACTCACGGGAGAGGGAGCCCTTGAAACGGGCTTTACAGTGGTACTAAAATTGTGCAGATTCGATATTGCCCTGGGGGTGATGTGACCCTCCTTATTTTGTATTTGTGGTTTTTTACAGCAAAATCAAGTTGATGTTTTGGGGGGCTTTCGGAGTGTCCCCGCTTGCTGGTCTTTTCCGGTGTGAAGCCTGCCCGCAACGGCCGTAAAAGTCTAATTTTCGGATGCAGGGATACCTAAGGCAGAGTCAGGTAAAGAAATCATCTCTCTAGCCCTCCTAGATCGGGACTTATTCCCAAAATCACCGCACTTTTATTTTGGGCCATTACCCCTGGTTTTTGTTTTCCTATTTCTCTAAGGGGTGGGCCTAACATCCAGGCCGCTCGCCTCGCCTACAGAATCGTCAGCGACCCCAAACTCACGGGAGAGGGAGCCCTTGAAACGGGCTTTACAGTGGTACTAAAATTGTGCAGATTCGATATTGCCCTGGGGGTGATGTGACCCTCCTTATTTTGTATTTGTGTCTTTTTACAGCAAAATCACGTTGATGTTTTGCGGGGCTTTCGGAGTGTCCCCGCTTGCTGGTCTTTTCCGGTGTGAAGCCTGCCCGCAACGGCCGTAAAAGTCTAATTTTCGGATGCAGGGATACCTAAGGCAGAGTCAGGCCAAAAAATCATCCCTCTAGCCCTCCTAGATCGGGAGTTATTCCCAAATTCACCGCACTTTTATTTTGGGCCATGACCCCTGCCGGCACGACCTTGCTTCTGGGTTTTTTTTTTTTTTTTTTTTTTTTTCAATTTTTCTTAGGGGTAGGCCTAACATCCAGGCCGCTCGCCTCGCCTACAGAATCGTCAGCGACCCCAAACTCACGGGAGAGGGAGCCCTTGAAACGGGCTTTACAGTGGTACTAAAATTGTGCAGATTCGATATTGCCCTGGGGGTGATGTGACCCTCCTTATTTTGTATTTGTGGTTTTTTACAGCAAAATCAAGTTGATGTTTTGGGGGGCTTTCGGAGTGTCCCCGCTTGCTGGTCTTTTCCGGTGTGAAGCCTGCCCGCAACGGCCGTAAAAGTCTAATTTTCGGATGCAGGGATACCTAAGGCAGAGTCAGGTAAAGAAATCATCTCTCTAGCCCTCCTAGATCGGGACTTATTCCCAAAATCACCGCACTTTTATTTTGGGCCATTACCCCTGGTTTTTGTTTTCCTATTTCTCTAAGGGGTGGGCCTAACATCCAGGCCGCTCGCCTCGCCTACAGAATCGTCAGCGACCCCAAACTCACGGGAGAGGGAGCCCTTGAAACGGGCTTTACAGTGGTACTAAAATTGTGCAGATTCGATATTGCCCTGGGGGTGATGTGACCCTCCTTATTTTGTATTTGTGTCTTTTTACAGCAAAATCACGTTGATGTTTTGCGGGGCTTTCGGAGTGTCCCCGCTTGCTGGTCTTTTTCCGGTGTGAAGCCTGCCCGCAACGGCCGTAAAAGTCTAATTTTCGGATGCAGGGATACCTAAGGCAGAGTCAGGCCAAAAAATCATCCCTCTAGCCCTCCTAGATCGGGAGTTATTCCCAAATTCACCGCACTTTTATTTTGGGCCATGACCCCTGCCGGCACGACCTTGCTTCTGGGTTTTTTTTTTTTTTTTTTTTTTTTTCAATTTTTCTTAGGGGTAGGCCTAACATCCAGGCCGCTCGCCTCGCCTACAGAATCGTCAGCGACCCCAAACTCACGGGAGAGGGAGCCCTTGAAACGGGCTTTACAGTGGTACTAAAATTGTGCAGATTCGATATTGCCCTGGGGGTGATGTGACCCTCCTTATTTTGTATTTGTGGTTTTTTACAGCAAAAATCAAGTTGATGTTTTGGGGGGCTTTCGGAGTGTCCCCGCTTGCTGGTCTTTTCCGGTGTGAAGCCTGCCCGCAACGGCCGTAAAAGTCTAATTTTCGGATGCAGGGATACCTAAGGCAGAGTCAGGTAAAGAAATCATCTCTCTAGCCCTCCTAGATCGGGACTTATTCCCCAAAATCACCGCACTTTTATTTTGGGCCATTACCCCTGGTTTTTGTTTTCCTATTTCTCTAAGGGGTGGGCCTAACATCCAGGCCGCTCGCCTCGCCTACAGAATCGTCAGCGACCCCAAACTCACGGGAGAGGGAGCCCTTGAAACGGGCTTTACAGTGGTACTAAAATTGTGCAGATTCGATATTGCCCTGGGGGTGATGTGACCCTCCTTATTTTGTATTTGTGTCTTTTTACAGCAAAATCACGTTGATGTTTTGCGGGGCTTTCGGAGTGTCCCCGCTTGCTGGTCTTTTCCGGTGTGAAGCCTGCCCGCAACGGCCGTAAAAGTCTAATTTTCGGATGCAGGGATACCTAAGGCAGAGTCAGGCCAAAAAATCATCCCTCTAGCCCTCCTAGATCGGGAGTTATTCCCAAATTCACCGCACTTTTATTTTGGGCCATGACCCCTGCCGGCACGACCTTGCTTCTGGGTTTTTTTTTTTTTTTTTTTTTTTTTCAATTTTTCTTAGGGGTAGGCCTAACATCCAGGCCGCTCGCCTCGCCTACAGAATCGTCAGCGACCCCAAACTCACGGGAGAGGGAGCCCTTGAAACGGGCTTTACAGTGGTACTAAAATTGTGCAGATTCGATATTGCCCTGGGGGTGATTGTGACCCTCCTTATTTTGTATTTGTGGTTTTTTACAGCAAAATCAAGTTGATGTTTTGGGGGGCTTTCGGAGTGTCCCCGCTTGCTGGTCTTTTCCGGTGTGAAGCCTGCCCGCAACGGCCGTAAAAGTCTAATTTTCGGATGCAGGGATACCTAAGGCAGAGTCAGGTAAAGAAAATCATCTCTCTAGCCCTCCTAGATCGGGACTTATTCCCAAAATCACCGCACTTTTATTTTGGGCCATTACCCCTGGTTTTTGTTTTCCTATTTCTCTAAGGGGTGGGCCTAACATCCAGGCCGCTCGCCTCGCCTACAGAATCGTCAGCGACCCCAAAACTCACGGGAGAGGGAGCCCTTGAAACGGGCTTTACAGTGGTACTAAAATTGTGCAGATTCGATATTGCCCTGGGGGGTGATGTGACCCTCCTTATTTTGTATTTGTGTCTTTTTACAGCAAAATCACGTTGATGTTTTGCGGGGCTTTCGGAGTGTCCCCCGCTTGCTGGTCTTTTCCGGTGTGAAGCCTGCCCGCAACGGCCGTAAAAGTCTAATTTTCGGATGCAGGGATACCTAAGGCAGAGTCAGGCCAAAAAAATCATCCCTCTAGCCCTCCTAGATCGGGAGTTATTCCCAAATTCACCGCACTTTTATTTTGGGCCATGGACCCCTGCCCGGCACGACCTTGCTTCTGGGTTTTTTTTTTTTTTTTTTTTTTTTTTTTCAATTTTTTCTTAGGGGTAGGCCTAACATCCAGGCCGCTCGCCTCGCCTACAGAATCGTCAGCGACCCCAAACTCACGGGAGAGGGAGCCCCTTGAAACGGGCTTTACAGTGGTACTAAAATTGTGCAGATTCGATATTGCCCTGGGGGTGATGTGACCCTCCTTATTTTGTATTTGTGGTTTTTTTACAGCAAAAATCAAGTTGATGTTTTGGGGGGCTTTCGGAGTGTCCCCGCTTGCTGGTCTTTTCCGGTGTGAAGCCTGCCCGCAACGGCCGTAAAAGTCTAATTTTTCGGATGCAGGGATACCTAAGGCAGAGTCAGGTAAAGAAATCATCTCTCTAAGCCCTCCTAGATCGGGACTTATTCCCCAAAAATCACCGCACTTTTATTTTGGGCCATTACCCCCTGGTTTTTGTTTTCCTATTTCTCTAAGGGGTGGGCCTAACATCCAGGCCGCTCGCCTCGCCTACAGAATCGTCAGCGACCCCAAACTCACGGGAGAGGGAGCCCTTGAAACGGGCTTTACAGTGGTACTAAAATTGTGCAGATTCGATATTGCCCTGGGGGTGATGTGACCCTCCTTATTTTGTATTTGTGTCCTTTTTTACAGCAAAATCACGTTTGATGTTTTGCGGGGCTTTCGGAGTGTCCCCCGCTTGCTGGTCTTTTCCGGTGTGAAGCCTGCCCGCAAACGGCCGTAAAAAGTCTAATTTTCGGATGCAGGGATACCTAAGGCAGAGTCAGGCCAAAAAAATCATCCCTCTAGCCCTCCTAGATCGGGAGTTATTCCCAAAATTCCACCCGCACTTTTATTTTGGGCCATGACCCCTGCCGGCACGACCTTGCTTCTGGGTTTTTTTTTTTTTTTGTTTTTTTTTCAATTTTTCTTAGGGGTAGGCCTAACATCCAGGCCGCTCGCCTCGCCCTACAGAATCGTCAGCGACCCCAAAACTCACGGGAGAGGGAGCCCTTGAAACGGGCTTTACAGTGGTACTAAAATTGTGCAGATTCGATATTGCCCCTGGGGGTGATGTGACCCTCCTTATTTTGTATTTGTGGTTTTTTTACAGCAAAATCAAGTTGATGTTTTTGGGGGGCTTTCGGAGTGTCCCCGCTTGCCTGGTCTTTTCCGGTGTGAAGCCTGCCCGCAACGGCCGTAAAAGTCTAATTTTCGGATGCAGGGATACCTAAGGCAGAGTCAGGTAAAGAAATCATCTCTCTAGCCCTCCTAGATCGGGACTTATTCCCAAAATCACCGCACTTTTATTTTGGGCCATTACCCCCTGGTTTTTGTTTTTCCTATTTCTCTAAGGGGTGGGCCTAACATCCAGGCCGCTCGCCTCGCCTACAGAATCGTCAGCGACCCCAAACTCACGGGAGAGGGAGCCCTTGAAACGGGCCTTTACAGTGGTACTAAAAATTGTGCAGATTCGATATTGCCCTGGGGGTGATGTGACCCTCCTTATTTTGTATTTGTGTCTTTTTACAGCAAAATCACGTTGATGTTTTTGCGGGGCTTTCGGAGTGTCCCCCCGCTTGCTGGTCTTTTCCGGTGTGAAGCCTGCCCGCAACGGGCCGTAAAAGTCTAATTTTTCGGATGCAGGGATTACCTAAGGCAGAGTCAGGCCAAAAAAATCATCCCTCTAGCCCTCCTAGATCGGGAGTTATTTCCCAAATTCCACCGCACTTTTATTTTGGGGCCATGACCCCTGCCGGCACGACCCTTGCTTCTGGGTTTTTTTTTTTTTTTTTTTTTTTTTTCAATTTTTCTTAGGGGTAGGCCTAACATCCAGGCCGCTCGCCTCGCCTACAGAATCGTCAGCGACCCCAAAACTCACGGAGAGGGAGCCCTTGAAAACGGGCTTTACAGTGGTACTAAAATTGTGCAGATTCGATATTGCCCTGGGGGTGATGTGACCCTCCTTATTTTGTATTTGTGGTTTTTTACAGCAAAATCAAGTTGATGTTTTGGGGGGGCTTTCGGAGTGTCCCCGCTTGCTGGTCTTTTCCGGTGTGAAGCCTGCCCGCAACGGCCGTAAAAGTCTAATTTTCGGATGCAGGGATACCTAAGGCAGAGTCAGGTAAAGAAATCATCTCTCTAGCCCTCCTAGATCGGGACTTATTCCCAAAATCACCGCACTTTTATTTTGGGCCATTACCCCTGGTTTTTGTTTTCCTATTTCTCTAAGGGTGGGCCTAACATCCAGGCCGCTCGCCTCGCCTACAGAATCGTCAGCGACCCCAAAACTCACGGGAGAGGGAGCCCTTGAAACGGGCCTTTACAGTGGTACTAAAATTGTGCAGATTCGATATTGCCCTGGGGGTGATGTGACCCCTCCTTATTTTGTATTTGTGTCTTTTTACAGCAAAATCACGTTGATGTTTTGCGGGGCTTTCGGAGTGTCCCCGCTTGCTGGTCTTTTCCGGTGTGAAGCCTGCCCGCAACGGCCGTAAAAGGTCTAATTTTCGGATGCAGGGATACCTAAGGCAGAGTCAGGCCAAAAAATCATCCCTCTAGCCCTCCTAGATCGGGAGTTATTCCCAAATTCACCGCACTTTTATTTTGGGCCATGACCCCTGCCGGCACGACCTTGCTTCTGGGTTTTGTTTTTTTTTTGTTTTTTTTTCAATTTTTTCTTA
>JAMKCF010000212.1:0-47719 GCA_023634235.1 Pisaster brevispinus
TTGGTTGTATTGCAGTTTTCGTGCAAGCGCTTGCTTTGTGTACAATCAGAGTTGCGGTATATTTTGCACCCCCAATGTTTCCCGTGTGTGGCGAGTTGGCAAAAAGTAACAGCGCCCTCTTGTGGCACCATGGCATCTCGTGTGACTCGTGTCATTGCGGAGGCTGCATTATTCTTGGGAAAACTTTGTGAGTATCGCTTCTCGGCCTTTTGGCTAAGATCATGTGTAGTATCTGTTCTTTTCAGAATAATATCTGAAATGCTGCTCATCGAGCAGCAAGTATATTAATCTGATTTTTGGATGATCGGCCATGGAAGAGGGGCTTGCCCCGTCCTGGCCACGGGTTGGCCCGGTTTTGCACTACTGCCGGGATCGGCCCACACTCCCCTCTTGGGGAAATCAATAAAAAAAAAGTCAGGTTTGATTTTCAACTTTTGTTTTGCTGAGATTGTCTTGAGTTTGTTTTGTTTGTCAACAAATCATGGATGGTTTCGACGCCCACGTCCGCAACGCTTGCCTAAAATATCCAAGTTTCGGCTGACCGAGTCATTCGCTCTGGTCAGCCAGAAAATCTCTTTTCTTTGTGTAACTACTCTCTGCTCTGCACAAGTATGTCTGGTCGCGGTAAAGGTGGAAAGGGGCTCGGCAAAGGGGGTGCCAAGCGCCACCGTAAAGTTTTGCGGGACAACATCCAGGGTATCACCAAACCAGCCATCCGCCGTCTGGCCCGCCGTGGGGGAGTCAAGAGAATATCCGGTCTCATCTACGAGGAGACCCGCGGTGTTCTCAAGGTCTTCCTGGAGAATGTCATCCGGGATGCTGTAACGTACTGCGAGCACGCCAAGAGAAAAACAGTCACCGCCATGGATGTCGTCTACGCACTCAAGAGACAAGGCCGTACTTTGTACGGATTTGGAGGATAGGCAGTAACCCTGCTAAGAATCCCACATTGAAAACAACGGCTCTTTTCAGAGCCACCACAAGTTCAAAAAAGAGATAAACAACTTGTCTATTCGTTTCCTACACTCCTATCTTCCTTTTGTTGTCCTATATTTCTGTTTAAATTACGTTTAAATACAAAGTACATAAAGTCTAAAACACTATTGGGGCACTCACTGTCCATAAGTAACATCGTTTAAACAAAATTAAAACCACCGACACCCACCATTCTTAATGTTAGACGTCATGGCGATACTCCCGAAACTGTTTCTTGTTATGGCAAAGGAAACTCAACCGTCCGTGGGGGAGTCTTTTCCCTTTTCCAAAATGGAGGTGGAATTCTATTTATAAGTTGTTTGTTGGTCCCCCACGTAATGTTTGGGGTATTATTCAATGAAGTTGTTTGTTGAGGGTTGAAATCTGTTTACAAGTCCTTTCTTGCGCTTTTAATTTGTGTTTGTTTTGTTTTTGTTGTATTTTTCCTCCCCTCTTTTCTTTTCGTCTTCAACAAATTACTTCTCAGACAATAATGAGCTGCCAACCGT
Source organism: Pisaster brevispinus (assembly GCA_023634235.1). NCBI lineage: Eukaryota > Metazoa > Echinodermata > Asteroidea > Forcipulatida > Asteriidae > Pisaster > Pisaster brevispinus. The sequence goes on from JAMKCF010000212.1 coordinate 1,485, forward strand.
ATTCCGTTAAGCATAATTATTTTCTACGATTACTTAGTTTTTCCTATGCTTAAGCAGCTACCTCCATTGTGTCAGCTTTGGCCCCGATGATGACCACTCAAGCGGTTCTGGCGGGATTTGCCCTGAATGGCCATGAGCAAATCCAATTGCGTCCCCGCCTTTGTCAGGGGCGATCCTTCAACGGGCATCCCAATCCTTTAAGAGGAGCTGCTATGCTGGCGACTTGGACCACAACTTTGAAAACAGTAAACCAAGACAATGGCTCGTACTAAGCAGACAGCACGAAAGAGTACTGGGGGTAAAGCCCCACGAAAGCAGTTGGCGACCAAGGCTGCCCGAAAGAGTGCCCCGGCTACCGGCGGCGTGAAGAAACCCCACCGTTACAGACCCGGAACTGTGGCACTGCGGGAGATTCGCCGTTACCAGAAAAGTACAGAGCTGCTTATCCGAAAGCTCCCGTTCCAGAGACTGGTCCGTGAAATAGCGCAAGACTTCAAGACCGAACTCCGATTCCAGAGCTCGGCGGTGATGGCGCTTCAAGAAGCAAGCGAGGCCTATCTTGTGGGACTCTTCGAAGACACCAATCTCTGCGCCATCCACGCTAAGCGGGTGACCATCATGCCCAAAGACATCCAACTCGCCCGCCGAATTCGTGGTGAACGAGCCTGAGAAACTCGTTTCTACTAAACAAAACGGCTCTTTTCAGAGCCACCACTTCTTTAAAGAGATTTTGTAATCATGCCCTGTGTTATCGTTCTCCGTTTTATTTCCTTCAAACTTACAAAAATTGATTTTAACTAGATCCCCTTATTACATAAGTTAGCTTCCTCAACAAGTATAACAGAAAACATGTTTCCAATGTTGAATGTGGCCCCTTTCTGGCATGACTTCAATAGCCTGCTCTATAATTGCAGATTCACAGATTATAACTGTCAACTGTTACATTACATCGTTTTTTTCTCTTTTTTTTCTTCTCTTCTTTTCTTTTCAGTGGGTGACTATCACCCCACGCACTCACTAGCTCGCCCGCTCGTCCATTATTTTATTCACTTCCATTCATTGTCTGTTAAAAATTGATACATTTTTGTATCCACCCATTTCTTTGGGATTGGCGCTCTATGTTTTTGTGCATATTTCTTCTTCTTGGGAAATAATCGGTACACTAAAATTAGTATGAATGTAATTTGGTTGGTTTGAACTGGACCAAAGTGAGGTTCTATTTCGTTTATATTAAAAATAATAGTAACTGTTTGTTTTCAATGGTTGCCTGCCCAATTCAAACACCCATTTCGGGAAGGGGAAGTTTTGGACCCCCCCCCCCCTACTGGTTGTACAATATTAGAAAATCACCAGACCGCTTCACTGCCCACAGGGTGAGGCGCGAATTGTAACAATGGCCACTGGACACCGGATCCTCCAGGCGCAGTATAAAGCTAAACGTTCTCCGTTGTACGGGCCATCAGTCTGATTTTGTCTATCAATTCAGTACGCTTCAAATAAACACTCTAGTCACCATGCCTCCTAAAGCAAGTGGAAAGGGACAGAAGAAAGCCGGTAACACCAAGGGTCCACTCCGGACAGACAAGAAGAGGCGACGTCGCCGCAAGGAGAGCTACGGAATTTACATCTACAAGGTCATGAAGCAGGTCCATCCCGACACGGGAATTTCGAGCAAGGCGATGTCCATCATGAACAGCTTCGTAAACGATATCTTCGAGCGCATTGCCGCCGAGTCTTCTCGATTGGCACACTACAGGTCCAGACTGCAGTTCGACTCCTTCTCCCCGGTGAGCTGGCCAAGCACGCTGTCAGTGAGGGCACCAAGGCGGTCACCAAGTACACAACTTCAAAATAAGCTGGCCCGAGGTCATGCATAATCCAAACGGCTCTTTTCAGAGCCAACACATTTCCCAAAGAGAGATTTAAACATGCGTGTCGTATTGACTTCCTCCGCCATCCCCCCACCATCCCTCCACAGTTTTTTATCACATAAAATAACATAACATGATTTTATTACAAGAACATTATTTTATGGTGTTACAAGAACCTTAATTTATTAAGATATAACCTTAATTTATGATGAGTAGGTCCTTCCTGCCGTTTCTTTCCGCTTTTAAAGTTTATAATTTCATATAAAGAAGAAGTTAATTATTCGAGTCCAAATCATCTTGAACAATGTTTTTAATAAGCTAGTTTATCATTTTTTGGCGTTTATAGGCACATGCATTGCTCATTTTAAACTTCTGTTCTTTTTTGGTATTTCCTTCTCTGATTATAGGCAGTTCAAAAGGCCACGCTCGGCTTTCATAAGTTTCTGGATGCAACTGTGACATCGAGTTAAGTGAGGGTCAACACATCCAACTTGAAGGCGTACATACATTTTGGGTAGGTTGCACTTTACCTTTCCTTTTTTTTTTGGGGGGGGGGGGCCGCTGGTTGTCTTGATGCAATACTCCACTTCAACATCACGACAACATTAATTTACACAATTTAAACAAAGAGAAACAAATTTAATCTAAATATATACACAAACAAACACACACCAAAAAAAACAACAACATGACGTTTGTTTGTCACTTTGGGTCATTGATGTTTTTGCTGTTGTTGTTGTTGTTGTTGTCGTCGTCGTCGTCGTCGTCGTCGTCGTCCTTCTCCTTCTTTTCCGTGGGTGGGAACCACAGTAATTATCCCTCAATCGACCAGCGTGCTGCCGCTGGTCGGCCCCGCCGAGGAGAATGCTCCGCTGACCCCGGACCCCCGGGCGCGTCCATGCGAGGAGAAACCTGATTGGTGCATTCAGGATCCCCCAGAACGCCATAAGTACCCTCCTGACAGTCCACGGTGGTCATTCCCAAGAACTACAACGCTAAGCGTGTCTTTCAGTTTCTTGCTAAGTAAGTAATAAACAGTCATGTCTGGACGCGGAAAGAGCGGCAAGGCCAGAAGCAAGGCTAAGAGTAGATCCTCCAGGGCCGGACTTCAGTTTCCTGTGGGTAGAGTTCACCGCTTCTTAAAGAAGGGCAACTACGGTGAGCGTGTGGGTGCAGGGGCCCCTGTCTACTTGGCGGCAGTCATGGAGTACCTCACAGCAGAAATACTTGAACTGGCTGGCAATGCTGCTCGAGACAACAAGAAGTCAAGAATCAACCCCCGCCATCTCCAGCTCGCAATCCGAAATGATGAAGAGTTGAACAAGTTGCTCAGCGGTGTCACCATTGCCCAGGGTGGTGTACTTCCCAACATCCAAGCTGTCCTGCTGCCCAAGAAGACCGCCAAGTCCAGCTCTTAGATTCATATCTTGCTGGACTACTAAACCAAACGGCTCTTACGGAGCCACCACATTAATCCAAAGAGAGATTCTAAACTTGATTGCATTTGTAAGGCCCCCGAAGTTAAATTAGAAATGATTCCTTATGATTCCTTATGATTCCTTTCTTTGGTTTCTTCACATGACTTTCTTTTCCATCCAGCTTTTCTTTTTAAAACATAAACAAGCGGGTTTATCACTTCATTAAAAAAAGTCCTACAGAGAACAGAAAAACATTAAATTTTGTTGCTACTCGTTAAAAAACACCAAAAAACCAAGGTGAAAACAACGTCTGCGAAATATTAACGAACGAAATTGCTTAGCACACCCAACCCCATGCAACAACAAGGTGAAAAATATAATCTGGAGAGAGGCTCTATCCTCTTTATATGTCTCGATCCATTAATCTTTGTATTTCCGCCTTTCTTTCCTAAACCCCGCTGTTTTGTTTTATTCAGTATTTTCCCCCCTTCTCTAATTCCGCAAACCGCCCGTAGCGTGTGTGTGTGTACACACAGTACATCACACACATGTTGTTTCTATGTACAATTTTTATGCGTAATGAGCATCCCACAGCGAGTACTGTGTTGTGTTTTGCGTGTTTGCAATGTCCATTGTCTTAACGCGCGCGGAAACAAAAATAGACACGCGCGACAAACACTTCCCACCCAGGCAACACTGTACAACGTCAACATAAACTCAGAATTCACATGTACTTGCGTATAGCATGCGTTAACACTTGGTTGTATTGCAGTTTTCGTGCAAGCGCTTGCTTTGTGTACAATCAGAGTTGCGGTATAATTTTGCACCCCCAATGTTTCCGTGTGTGGCGAGTTGGCAAAAAGTAACAGCGCCCTCTTGTGGCACCATGGCATCTCGTGTGACTCGTGTCATTGCGGAGGCTGCATTATTCTTGGGAAAACTTTGTGAGTATCGCTTCTCGGCCTTTTGGCTAAGATCATGTGTAGTATCTGTTCTTTTCAGAATAATATCTGAAATGCTGCTCATCGAGCAGCAAGTATATTAATCTGATTTTTGGATGATCGGCCATGGAAGAGGGGCTTGCCCCGTCCTGGCCACGGGTTGGCCCGGTTTTGCACTACTGCCGGGATCGGCCCACACTCCCCTCTTGGGGAAATCAATAAAAAAAAAGTCAGGTTTGATTTTCAACTTTTGTTTTGCTGAGATTGTCTTGAGTTTGTTTTGTTTGTCAACAAATCATGGATGGTTTCGACGCCCACGTCCGCAACGCTTGCCTAAAATATCCAAGTTTCGGCTGACCGAGTCATTCGCTCTGGTCAGCCAGAAAATCTCTTTTCTTTGTGTAACTACTCTCTGCTCTGCACAAGTATGTCTGGTCGCGGTAAAGGTGGAAAGGGGCTCGGCAAAGGGGGGTGCCAAGCGCCACCGTAAAGTTTTGCGGGACAACATCCAGGGTATCACCAAACCAGCCATCCGCCGTCTGGCCCGCCGTGGGGGGAGTCAAGAGAATATCCGGTCTCATCTACGAGGAGACCCGCGGTGTTCTCAAGGTCTTCCTGGAGAATGTCATCCGGGATGCTGTAACGTACTGCGAGCACGCCAAGAGAAAAACAGTCACCGCCATGGATGTCGTCTACGCACTCAAGAGACAAGGCCGTACTTTGTACGGATTTGGAGGATAGGCAGTAACCCTGCTAAGAATCCCACATTGAAAACAACGGCTCTTTTCAGAGCCACCACAAGTTCAAAAAAGAGATAAACAACTTGTCTATTCGTTTCCTACACTCCTATCTTCCTTTTGTTGTCCTATATTTCTGTTTAAATTACGTTTAAATACAAAGTACATAAAGTCTAAAACACTATTGGGGCACTCACTGTCCATAAGTAACATCGTTTAAACAAAATTAAAACCACCGACACCCACCATTCTTAATGTTAGACGTCATGGCGATACTCCCGAAACTGTTTCTTGTTATGGCAAAGGAAACTCAACCGTCCGTGGGGGAGTCTTTTCCCTTTTCCAAAATGGAGGTGGAATTCTATTTATAAGTTGTTTGTTGGTCCCCCACGTAATGTTTGGGGTATTATTCAATGAAGTTGTTTGTTGAGGGTTGAAATCTGTTTACAAGTCCTTTCTTGCGCTTTTAATTTGTGTTTGTTTTGTTTTTGTTGTATTTTTCCTCCCCTCTTTTCTTTTCGTCTTCAACAAATTACTTCTCAGACAATAATGAGCTGCCAACCGTATTCCGTTAAGCATAATTATTTTCTACGATTACTTAGTTTTTCCTATGCTTAAGCAGCTACCTCCATTGTGTCAGCTTTGGCCCCGATGATGACCACTCAAGCGGTTCTGGCGGGATTTGCCCTGAATGGCCATGAGCAAATCCAATTGCGTCCCCGCCTTTGTCAGGGGCGATCCTTCAACGGGCCATCCCAATCCTTTAAGAGGAGCTGCTATGCTGGCGACTTGGACCACAACTTTGAAAACAGTAAACCAAGACAATGGCTCGTACTAAGCAGACAGCACGAAAGAGTACTGGGGGTAAAGCCCCACGAAAGCAGTTGGCGACCAAGGCTGCCCGAAAGAGTGCCCCGGCTACCGGCGGCGTGAAGAAACCCCACCGTTACAGACCCGGAACTGTGGCACTGCGGGAGATTCGCCGTTACCAGAAAAGTACAGAGCTGCTTATCCGAAAGCTCCCGTTCCAGAGACTGGTCCGTGAAATAGCGCAAGACTTCAAGACCGAACTCCGATTCCAGAGCTCGGCGGTGATGGCGCTTCAAGAAGCAAGCGAGGCCTATCTTGTGGGACTCTTCGAAGACACCAATCTCTGCGCCATCCACGCTAAGCGGGTGACCATCATGCCCAAAGACATCCAACTCGCCCGCCGAATTCGTGGTGAACGAGCCTGAGAAACTCGTTTCTACTAAACAAAACGGCTCTTTTCAGAGCCACCACTTCTTTAAAGAGATTTTGTAATCATGCCCTGTGTTATCGTTCTCCGTTTTATTTCCTTCAAACTTACAAAAATTGATTTTAACTAGATCCCCTTATTACATAAGTTAGCTTCCTCAACAAGTATAACAGAAAACATGTTTCCAATGTTGAATGTGGCCCCTTTCTGGCATGACTTCAATAGCCTGCTCTATAATTGCAGATTCACAGATTATAACTGTCAACTGTTACATTACATCGTTTTTTTCTCTTTTTTTTCTTCTCTTCTTTTCTTTTCAGTGGGTGACTATCACCCCACGCACTCACTAGCTCGCCCGCTCGTCCATTATTTTATTCACTTCCATTCATTGTCTGTTAAAAATTGATACATTTTTGTATCCACCCATTTCTTTGGGATTGGCGCTCTATGTTTTTGTGCATATTTCTTCTTCTTGGGAAATAATCGGTACACTAAAATTAGTATGAATGTAATTTGGTTGGTTTGAACTGGACCAAAGTGAGGTTCTATTTCGTTTATATTAAAAATAATAGTAACTGTTTGTTTTCAATGGTTGCCTGCCCAATTCAAACACCCATTTCGGGAAGGGGAAGTTTTGGACCCCCCCCCCCCCCCCCCTACTGGTTGTACAATATTAGAAAATCACCAGACCGCTTCACTGCCCACAGGGTGAGGCGCGAATTGTAACAATGGCCACTGGACACCGGATCCTCCAGGCGCAGTATAAAGCTAAACGTTCTCCGTTGTACGGGCCATCAGTCTGATTTTGTCTATCAATTCAGTACGCTTCAAATAAACACTCTAGTCACCCATGCCTCCTAAAGCAAGTGGAAAGGGACAGAAGAAAGCCGGTAACACCAAGGGTCCACTCCGGACAGACAAGAAGAGGCGACGTCGCCGCAAGGAGAGCTACGGAATTTACATCTACAAGGTCATGAAGCAGGTCCATCCCGACACGGGAATTTCGAGCAAGGCGATGTCCATCATGAACAGCTTCGTAAACGATATCTTCGAGCGCATTGCCGCCGAGTCTTCTCGATTGGCACACTACAACAAGAAATCAACCATCACCAGCCGAGAGGTCCAGACTGCAGTTCGACTCCTTCTCCCCGGTGAGCTGGCCAAGCACGCTGTCAGTGAGGGCACCAAGGCGGTCACCAAGTACACAACTTCAAAATAAGCTGGCCCGAGGTCATGCATAATCCAAACGGCTCTTTTCAGAGCCAACACATTTCCCAAAGAGAGATTTAAACATGCGTGTCGTATTGACTTCCTCCGCCATCCCCCCCACCATCCCTCCACAGTTTTTATCACATAAAATAACATAACATGATTTTATTACAAGAACATTATTTTATGGTGTTACAAGAACCTTAATTTATTAAGATATAACCTTAATTTATGATGAGTAGGTCCTTCCTGCCGTTTCTTTCCGCTTTTAAAGTTTATAATTTCATATAAAGAAGAAGTTAATTATTCGAGTCCAAATCATCTTGAACAATGTTTTAATAAGCTAGTTTATCATTTTTTGGCGTTTATAGGCACATGCATTGCTCATTTTAAACTTCTGTTCTTTTTTGGTATTTCCTTCTCTGATTATAGGCAGTTCAAAGGCCACGCTCGGCTTTCATAAGTTTCTGGATGCAACTGTGACATCGAGTTAAGTGAGGGTCAACACATCCAACTTGAAGGCGTACATACATTTTGGGTAGGTTGCACTTTACCTTTCCTTTTTTTTTTGGGGGGGGGGGCCGCTGGTTGTCTTGATGCAATACTCCACTTCAACATCACGACAACATTAATTTACACAATTTAAACAAAGAGAAACAAATTTAATCTAAATATATACACAAACAAACACACACCAAAAAAACAACAACATGACGTTTGTTTGTCACTTTGGGTCATTGATGTTTTTGTGTTGTTGTTGTTGTTGTTGTTGTCGTCGTCGTCGTCGTCGTCGTCGTCGTCCTTCTCCTTCTTTTCCGTGGGTGGGAACCACAGTAATTATCCCTCAATCGACCAGCGTGCTGCCGCTGGTCGGCCCCGCCGAGGAGAATGCTCCGCTGACCCCGGACCCCCGGGCGCGTCCATGCGAGGAGAAACCTGATTGGTGCATTCAGGATCCCCCAGAACGCCATAAGTACCCTCCTGACAGTCCACGGTGTCATTCCCAAGAACTACAACGCTAAGCGTGTCTTTCAGTTTCTTGCTAAGTAAGTAATAAAACAGTCATGTCTGGACGCGGAAAGAGCGGCAAGGCCAGAAGCAAGGCTAAGAGTAGATCCTCCAGGGCCGGACTTCAGTTTCCTGTGGGTAGAGTTCACCGCTTCTTAAAGAAGGGCAACTACGGTGAGCGTGTGGGTGCAGGGGCCCCTGTCTACTTGGCGGCAGTCATGGAGTACCTCACAGCAGAAATACTTGAACTGGCTGGCAATGCTGCTCGAGACAACAAGAAGTCAAGAATCAACCCCCGCCATCTCCCAGCTCGCAATCCGAAATGATGAAGAGTTGAACAAGTTGCTCCAGCGGTGTCACCATTGCCCAGGGTGGTGTACTTCCCAACATCCAAGCTGTCCTGCTGCCCAAGAAGACCGCCAAGTCCAGCTCTTAGATTCATATCTTGCTGGACTACTAAACCAAACGGCTCTTACGGAGCCACCACATTAATCCAAAGAGAGATTCTAAACTTGATTGCATTTGTAAGGCCCCGAAGTTAAATTAGAAATGATTCCTTATGATTCCTTATGATTCCTTTCTTTGGTTTCTTCACATGACTTTCTTTTCCATCCAGCTTTTCTTTTTAAAACATAAACAAGCGGGTTTATCACTTCATTAAAAAAAGTCCTACAGAGAACAGAAAAACATATTAAATTTTGTTGCTACTCGTTAAAAAACACCAAAAAACCAAGGTGAAAACAACGTCTGCGAAATATTAACGAACGAAATTGCTTAGCACACCCAACCCCATGCAACAACAAGGTGAAAAATATAATCTGGAGAGAGGCTCTATCCTCTTTATATGTCTCGATCCATTAATCTTTGTATTTCCGCCTTTCTTTCCTAAACCCCGCTGTTTTGTTTTATTCAGTATTTTCCCCCTTCTCTAATTCCGCAAACCGCCCGTAGCGTGTGTGTGTGTACACACAGTACATCACACACATGTTGTTTCTATGTACAATTTTTATGCGTAATGAGCATCCCACAGCGAGTACTGTGTTGTGTTTTGCGTGTTTGCAATGTCCATTGTCTTAACGCGCGCGGAAACAAAAATAGACACGCGCGACAAACACTTCCCACCCAGGCAACACTGTACAACGTCAACATAAACTCAGAATTCACATGTACTTGCGTATAGCATGCGTTAACACTTGGTTGTATTGCAGTTTTCGTGCAAGCGCTTGCTTTGTGTACAATCAGAGTTGCGGTATATTTTGCACCCCCAATGTTTCCCGTGTGTGGCGAGTTGGCAAAAAGTAACAGCGCCCTCTTGTGGCACCATGGCATCTCGTGTGACTCGTGTCATTGCGGAGGCTGCATTATTCTTGGGAAAACTTTGTGAGTATCGCTTCTCGGCCTTTTGGCTAAGATCATGTGTAGTATCTGTTCTTTTCAGAATAATATCTGAAATGCTGCTCATCGAGCAGCAAGTATATTAATCTGATTTTTGGATGATCGGCCATGGAAGAGGGGCTTGCCCCGTCCTGGCCACGGGTTGGCCCGGTTTTGCACTACTGCCGGGATCGGCCCACACTCCCCTCTTGGGGAAATCAATAAAAAAAAAGTCAGGTTTGATTTTCAACTTTTGTTTTGCTGAGATTGTCTTGAGTTTGTTTTGTTTGTCAACAAATCATGGATGGTTTCGACGCCCACGTCCGCAACGCTTGCCTAAAATATCCAAGTTTCGGCTGACCGAGTCATTCGCTCTGGTCAGCCAGAAAATCTCTTTTCTTTGTGTAACTACTCTCTGCTCTGCACAAGTATGTCTGGTCGCGGTAAAGGTGGAAAGGGGCTCGGCAAAGGGGGTGCCAAGCGCCACCGTAAAGTTTTGCGGGACAACATCCAGGGTATCACCAAACCAGCCATCCGCCGTCTGGCCCGCCGTGGGGGAGTCAAGAGAATATCCGGTCTCATCTACGAGGAGACCCGCGGTGTTCTCAAGGTCTTCCTGGAGAATGTCATCCGGGATGCTGTAACGTACTGCGAGCACGCCAAGAGAAAAACAGTCACCGCCATGGATGTCGTCTACGCACTCAAGAGACAAGGCCGTACTTTGTACGGATTTGGAGGATAGGCAGTAACCCTGCTAAGAATCCCACATTGAAAACAACGGCTCTTTTCAGAGCCACCACAAGTTCAAAAAAGAGATAAACAACTTGTCTATTCGTTTCCTACACTCCTATCTTCCTTTTGTTGTCCTATATTTCTGTTTAAATTACGTTTAAATACAAAGTACATAAAGTCTAAAACACTATTGGGGCACTCACTGTCCATAAGTAACATCGTTTAAACAAAATTAAAACCACCGACACCCACCATTCTTAATGTTAGACGTCAAGGCGATACTCCCGAAACTGTTTCTTGTTATGGCAAAGGAAACTCAACCGTCCGTGGGGGAGTCTTTTCCCTTTTCCAAAATGGAGGTGGAATTCTATTTATAAGTTGTTTGTTGGTCCCCCACGTAATGTTTGGGGTATTATTCAATGAAGTTGTTTGTTGAGGGTTGAAATCTGTTTACAAGTCCTTTCTTGCGCTTTTAATTTGTGTTTGTTTTGTTTTTGTTGTATTTTTCCTCCCCTCTTTTCTTTTCGTCTTCAACAAATTACTTCTCAGACAATAATGAGCTGCCAACCGTATTCCGTTAAGCATAATTATTTTCTACGATTACTTAGTTTTTCCTATGCTTAAGCAGCTACCTCCATTGTGTCAGCTTTGGCCCCGATGATGACCACTCAAGCGGTTCTGGCGGGATTTGCCCTGAATGGCCATGAGCAAATCCAATTGCGTCCCCGCCTTTGTCAGGGGCGATCCTTCAACGGGCATCCCAATCCTTTAAGAGGAGCTGCTATGCTGGCGACTTGGACCACAACTTTGAAAACAGTAAACCAAGACAATGGCTCGTACTAAGCAGACAGCACGAAAGAGTACTGGGGGTAAAGCCCCACGAAAGCAGTTGGCGACCAAGGCTGCCCGAAAGAGTGCCCCGGCTACCGGCGGCGTGAAGAAACCCCACCGTTACAGACCCGGAACTGTGGCACTGCGGGAGATTCGCCGTTACCAGAAAAGTACAGAGCTGCTTATCCGAAAGCTCCCGTTCCAGAGACTGGTCCGTGAAATAGCGCAAGACTTCAAGACCGAACTCCGATTCCAGAGCTCGGCGGTGATGGCGCTTCAAGAAGCAAGCGAGGCCTATCTTGTGGGACTCTTCGAAGACACCAATCTCTGCGCCATCCACGCTAAGCGGGTGACCATCATGCCCAAAGACATCCAACTCGCCCGCCGAATTCGTGGTGAACGAGCCTGAGAAACTCGTTTCTACTAAACAAAACGGCTCTTTTCAGAGCCACCACTTCTTTAAAGAGATTTTGTAATCATGCCCTGTGTTATCGTTCTCCGTTTTATTTCCTTCAAACTTACAAAAATTGATTTTAACTAGATCCCCTTATTACATAAGTTAGCTTCCTCAACAAGTATAACAGAAAACATGTTTCCAATGTTGAATGTGGCCCCTTTCTGGCATGACTTCAATAGCCTGCTCTATAATTGCAGATTCACAGATTATAACTGTCAACTGTTACATTACATCGTTTTTTTCTCTTTTTTTTCTTCTCTTCTTTTCTTTTCAGTGGGTGACTATCACCCCACGCACTCACTAGCTCGCCCGCTCGTCCATTATTTTATTCACTTCCATTCATTGTCTGTTAAAAATTGATACATTTTTGTATCCACCCATTTCTTTGGGATTGGCGCTCTATGTTTTTGTGCATATTTCTTCTTCTTGGGAAATAATCGGTACACTAAAATTAGTATGAATGTAATTTGGTTGGTTTGAACTGGACCAAAGTGAGGTTCTATTTCGTTTATATTAAAAATAATAGTAACTGTTTGTTTTCAATGGTTGCCTGCCCAATTCAAACACCCATTTCGGGAAGGGGAAGTTTTGGACCCCCCCCCCCCTACTGGTTGTACAATATTAGAAAATCACCAGACCGCTTCACTGCCCACAGGGTGAGGCGCGAATTGTAACAATGGCCACTGGACACCGGATCCTCCAGGCGCAGTATAAAGCTAAACGTTCTCCGTTGTACGGGCCATCAGTCTGATTTTGTCTATCAATTCAGTACGCTTCAAATAAACACTCTAGTCACCATGCCTCCTAAAGCAAGTGGAAAGGGACAGAAGAAAGCCGGTAACACCAAGGGTCCACTCCGGACAGACAAGAAGAGGCGACGTCGCCGCAAGGAGAGCTACGGAATTTACATCTACAAGGTCATGAAGCAGGTCCATCCCGACACGGGAATTTCGAGCAAGGCGATGTCCATCATGAACAGCTTCGTAAACGATATCTTCGAGCGCATTGCCGCCGAGTCTTCTCGATTGGCACACTACAACAAGAAATCAACCATCACCAGCCGAGAGGTCCAGACTGCAGTTCGACTCCTTCTCCCCGGTGAGCTGGCCAAGCACGCTGTCAGTGAGGGCACCAAGGCGGTCACCAAGTACACAACTTCAAAATAAGCTGGCCCGAGGTCATGCATAATCCAAACGGCTCTTTTCAGAGCCAACACATTTCCCAAAGAGAGATTTAAACATGCGTGTCGTATTGACTTCCTCCGCCATCCCCCCACCATCCCTCCACAGTTTTTATCACATAAAATAACATAACATGATTTTATTACAAGAACATTATTTTATGGTGTTACAAGAACCTTAATTTATTAAGATATAACCTTAATTTATGATGAGTAGGTCCTTCCTGCCGTTTCTTTCCGCTTTTAAAGTTTATAATTTCATATAAAGAAGAAGTTAATTATTCGAGTCCAAATCATCTTGAACAATGTTTTAATAAGCTAGTTTATCATTTTTTGGCGTTTATAGGCACATGCATTGCTCATTTTAAACTTCTGTTCTTTTTTGGTATTTCCTTCTCTGATTATAGGCAGTTCAAAGGCCACGCTCGGCTTTCATAAGTTTCTGGATGCAACTGTGACATCGAGTTAAGTGAGGGTCAACACATCCAACTTGAAGGCGTACATACATTTTGGGTAGGTTGCACTTTACCTTTCCTTTTTTTTTGGGGGGGGGGCCGCTGGTTGTCTTGATGCAATACTCCACTTCAACATCACGACAACATTAATTTACACAATTTAAACAAAGAGAAACAAATTTAATCTAAATATATACACAAACAAACACACACCAAAAAAACAACAACATGACGTTTGTTTGTCACTTTGGGTCATTGATGTTTTTGCTGTTGTTGTTGTTGTTGTTGTCGTCGTCGTCGTCGTCGTCGTCGTCGTCCTTCTCCTTCTTTTCCGTGGGTGGGAACCACAGTAATTATCCCTCAATCGACCAGCGTGCTGCCGCTGGTCGGCCCCGCCGAGGAGAATGCTCCGCTGACCCCGGACCCCCGGGCGCGTCCATGCGAGGAGAAACCTGATTGGTGCATTCAGGATCCCCCAGAACGCCATAAGTACCCTCCTGACAGTCCACGGTGTCATTCCCAAGAACTACAACGCTAAGCGTGTCTTTCAGTTTCTTGCTAAGTAAGTAATAAACAGTCATGTCTGGACGCGGAAAGAGCGGCAAGGCCAGAAGCAAGGCTAAGAGTAGATCCTCCAGGGCCGGACTTCAGTTTCCTGTGGGTAGAGTTCACCGCTTCTTAAAGAAGGGCAACTACGGTGAGCGTGTGGGTGCAGGGGCCCCTGTCTACTTGGCGGCAGTCATGGAGTACCTCACAGCAGAAATACTTGAACTGGCTGGCAATGCTGCTCGAGACAACAAGAAGTCAAGAATCAACCCCCGCCATCTCCAGCTCGCAATCCGAAATGATGAAGAGTTGAACAAGTTGCTCAGCGGTGTCACCATTGCCCAGGGTGGTGTACTTCCCAACATCCAAGCTGTCCTGCTGCCCAAGAAGACCGCCAAGTCCAGCTCTTAGATTCATATCTTGCTGGACTACTAAACCAAACGGCTCTTACGGAGCCACCACATTAATCCAAAGAGAGATTCTAAACTTGATTGCATTTGTAAGGCCCCGAAGTTAAATTAGAAATGATTCCTTATGATTCCTTATGATTCCTTTCTTTGGTTTCTTCACATGACTTTCTTTTCCATCCAGCTTTTCTTTTTAAAACATAAACAAGCGGGTTTATCACTTCATTAAAAAAAGTCCTACAGAGAACAGAAAAACATTAAATTTTGTTGCTACTCGTTAAAAAACACCAAAAAACCAAGGTGAAAACAACGTCTGCGAAATATTAACGAACGAAATTGCTTAGCACACCCAACCCCATGCAACAACAAGGTGAAAAATATAATCTGGAGAGAGGCTCTATCCTCTTTATATGTCTCGATCCATTAATCTTTGTATTTCCGCCTTTCTTTCCTAAACCCCGCTGTTTTGTTTTATTCAGTATTTTCCCCCTTCTCTAATTCCGCAAACCGCCCGTAGCGTGTGTGTGTGTACACACAGTACATCACACACATGTTGTTTCTATGTACAATTTTTATGCGTAATGAGCATCCCACAGCGAGTACTGTGTTGTGTTTTGCGTGTTTGCAATGTCCATTGTCTTAACGCGCGCGGAAACAAAAATAGACACGCGCGACAAACACTTCCCACCCAGGCAACACTGTACAACGTCAACATAAACTCAGAATTCACATGTACTTGCGTATAGCATGCGTTAACACTTGGTTGTATTGCAGTTTTCGTGCAAGCGCTTGCTTTGTGTACAATCAGAGTTGCGGTATATTTTGCACCCCCAATGTTTCCCGTGTGTGGCGAGTTGGCAAAAAGTAACAGCGCCCTCTTGTGGCACCATGGCATCTCGTGTGACTCGTGTCATTGCGGAGGCTGCATTATTCTTGGGAAAACTTTGTGAGTATCGCTTCTCGGCCTTTTGGCTAAGATCATGTGTAGTATCTGTTCTTTTCAGAATAATATCTGAAATGCTGCTCATCGAGCAGCAAGTATATTAATCTGATTTTTGGATGATCGGCCATGGAAGAGGGGCTTGCCCCGTCCTGGCCACGGGTTGGCCCGGTTTTGCACTACTGCCGGGATCGGCCCACACTCCCCTCTTGGGGAAATCAATAAAAAAAAAGTCAGGTTTGATTTTCAACTTTTGTTTTGCTGAGATTGTCTTGAGTTTGTTTTGTTTGTCAACAAATCATGGATGGTTTCGACGCCCACGTCCGCAACGCTTGCCTAAAATATCCAAGTTTCGGCTGACCGAGTCATTCGCTCTGGTCAGCCAGAAAATCTCTTTTCTTTGTGTAACTACTCTCTGCTCTGCACAAGTATGTCTGGTCGCGGTAAAGGTGGAAAGGGGCTCGGCAAAGGGGGTGCCAAGCGCCACCGTAAAGTTTTGCGGGACAACATCCAGGGTATCACCAAACCAGCCATCCGCCGTCTGGCCCGCCGTGGGGGAGTCAAGAGAATATCCGGTCTCATCTACGAGGAGACCCGCGGTGTTCTCAAGGTCTTCCTGGAGAATGTCATCCGGGATGCTGTAACGTACTGCGAGCACGCCAAGAGAAAAACAGTCACCGCCATGGATGTCGTCTACGCACTCAAGAGACAAGGCCGTACTTTGTACGGATTTGGAGGATAGGCAGTAACCCTGCTAAGAATCCCACATTGAAAACAACGGCTCTTTTCAGAGCCACCACAAGTTCAAAAAAGAGATAAACAACTTGTCTATTCGTTTCCTACACTCCTATCTTCCTTTTGTTGTCCTATATTTCTGTTTAAATTACGTTTAAATACAAAGTACATAAAGTCTAAAACACTATTGGGGCACTCACTGTCCATAAGTAACATCGTTTAAACAAAATTAAAACCACCGACACCCACCATTCTTAATGTTAGACGTCATGGCGATACTCCCGAAACTGTTTCTTGTTATGGCAAAGGAAACTCAACCGTCCGTGGGGGAGTCTTTTCCCTTTTCCAAAATGGAGGTGGAATTCTATTTATAAGTTGTTTGTTGGTCCCCCACGTAATGTTTGGGGTATTATTCAATGAAGTTGTTTGTTGAGGGTTGAAATCTGTTTACAAGTCCTTTCTTGCGCTTTTAATTTGTGTTTGTTTTGTTTTTGTTGTATTTTTCCTCCCCTCTTTTCTTTTCGTCTTCAACAAATTACTTCTCAGACAATAATGAGCTGCCAACCGTATTCCGTTAAGCATAATTATTTTCTACGATTACTTAGTTTTTCCTATGCTTAAGCAGCTACCTCCATTGTGTCAGCTTTGGCCCCGATGATGACCACTCAAGCGGTTCTGGCGGGATTTGCCCTGAATGGCCATGAGCAAATCCAATTGCGTCCCCGCCTTTGTCAGGGGCGATCCTTCAACGGGCATCCCAATCCTTTAAGAGGAGCTGCTATGCTGGCGACTTGGACCACAACTTTGAAAACAGTAAACCAAGACAATGGCTCGTACTAAGCAGACAGCACGAAAGAGTACTGGGGGTAAAGCCCCACGAAAGCAGTTGGCGACCAAGGCTGCCCGAAAGAGTGCCCCGGCTACCGGCGGCGTGAAGAAACCCCACCGTTACAGACCCGGAACTGTGGCACTGCGGGAGATTCGCCGTTACCAGAAAAGTACAGAGCTGCTTATCCGAAAGCTCCCGTTCCAGAGACTGGTCCGTGAAATAGCGCAAGACTTCAAGACCGAACTCCGATTCCAGAGCTCGGCGGTGATGGCGCTTCAAGAAGCAAGCGAGGCCTATCTTGTGGGACTCTTCGAAGACACCAATCTCTGCGCCATCCACGCTAAGCGGGTGACCATCATGCCCAAAGACATCCAACTCGCCCGCCGAATTCGTGGTGAACGAGCCTGAGAAACTCGTTTCTACTAAACAAAACGGCTCTTTTCAGAGCCACCACTTCTTTAAAGAGATTTTGTAATCATGCCCTGTGTTATCGTTCTCCGTTTTATTTCCTTCAAACTTACAAAAATTGATTTTAACTAGATCCCCTTATTACATAAGTTAGCTTCCTCAACAAGTATAACAGAAAACATGTTTCCAATGTTGAATGTGGCCCCTTTCTGGCATGACTTCAATAGCCTGCTCTATAATTGCAGATTCACAGATTATAACTGTCAACTGTTACATTACATCGTTTTTTTCTCTTTTTTTTCTTCTCTTCTTTTCTTTTCAGTGGGTGACTATCACCCCACGCACTCACTAGCTCGCCCGCTCGTCCATTATTTTATTCACTTCCATTCATTGTCTGTTAAAAATTGATACATTTTTGTATCCACCCATTTCTTTGGGATTGGCGCTCTATGTTTTTGTGCATATTTCTTCTTCTTGGGAAATAATCGGTACACTAAAATTAGTATGAATGTAATTTGGTTGGTTTGAACTGGACCAAAGTGAGGTTCTATTTCGTTTATATTAAAAATAATAGTAACTGTTTGTTTTCAATGGTTGCCTGCCCAATTCAAACACCCATTTCGGGAAGGGGAAGTTTTGGACCCCCCCCCCCCCTACTGGTTGTACAATATTAGAAAATCACCAGACCGCTTCACTGCCCACAGGGTGAGGCGCGAATTGTAACAATGGCCACTGGACACCGGATCCTCCAGGCGCAGTATAAAGCTAAACGTTCTCCGTTGTACGGGCCATCAGTCTGATTTTGTCTATCAATTCAGTACGCTTCAAATAAACACTCTAGTCACCATGCCTCCTAAAGCAAGTGGAAAGGGACAGAAGAAAGCCGGTAACACCAAGGGTCCACTCCGGACAGACAAGAAGAGGCGACGTCGCCGCAAGGAGAGCTACGGAATTTACATCTACAAGGTCATGAAGCAGGTCCATCCCGACACGGGAATTTCGAGCAAGGCGATGTCCATCATGAACAGCTTCGTAAACGATATCTTCGAGCGCATTGCCGCCGAGTCTTCTCGATTGGCACACTACAACAAGAAATCAACCATCACCAGCCGAGAGGTCCAGACTGCAGTTCGACTCCTTCTCCCCGGTGAGCTGGCCAAGCACGCTGTCAGTGAGGGCACCAAGGCGGTCACCAAGTACACAACTTCAAAATAAGCTGGCCCGAGGTCATGCATAATCCAAACGGCTCTTTTCAGAGCCAACACATTTCCCAAAGAGAGATTTAAACATGCGTGTCGTATTGACTTCCTCCGCCATCCCCCCACCATCCCTCCACAGTTTTTATCACATAAAATAACATAACATGATTTTATTACAAGAACATTATTTTATGGTGTTACAAGAACCTTAATTTATTAAGATATAACCTTAATTTATGATGAGTAGGTCCTTCCTGCCGTTTCTTTCCGCTTTTAAAGTTTATAATTTCATATAAAGAAGAAGTTAATTATTCGAGTCCAAATCATCTTGAACAATGTTTTAATAAGCTAGTTTATCATTTTTTGGCGTTTATAGGCACATGCATTGCTCATTTTAAACTTCTGTTCTTTTTTGGTATTTCCTTCTCTGATTATAGGCAGTTCAAAGGCCACGCTCGGCTTTCATAAGTTTCTGGATGCAACTGTGACATCGAGTTAAGTGAGGGTCAACACATCCAACTTGAAGGCGTACATACATTTTGGGTAGGTTGCACTTTACCTTTCCTTTTTTTTTGGGGGGGGGGGCCGCTGGTTGTCTTGATGCAATACTCCACTTCAACATCACGACAACATTAATTTACACAATTTAAACAAAGAGAAACAAATTTAATCTAAATATATACACAAACAAACACACACCAAAAAAACAACAACATGACGTTTGTTTGTCACTTTGGGTCATTGATGTTTTTGCTGTTGTTGTTGTTGTTGTTGTCGTCGTCGTCGTCGTCGTCGTCGTCGTCCTTCTCCTTCTTTTCCGTGGGTGGGAACCACAGTAATTATCCCTCAATCGACCAGCGTGCTGCCGCTGGTCGGCCCCGCCGAGGAGAATGCTCCGCTGACCCCGGACCCCCGGGCGCGTCCATGCGAGGAGAAACCTGATTGGTGCATTCAGGATCCCCCAGAACGCCATAAGTACCCTCCTGACAGTCCACGGTGTCATTCCCAAGAACTACAACGCTAAGCGTGTCTTTCAGTTTCTTGCTAAGTAAGTAATAAACAGTCATGTCTGGACGCGGAAAGAGCGGCAAGGCCAGAAGCAAGGCTAAGAGTAGATCCTCCAGGGCCGGACTTCAGTTTCCTGTGGGTAGAGTTCACCGCTTCTTAAAGAAGGGCAACTACGGTGAGCGTGTGGGTGCAGGGGCCCCTGTCTACTTGGCGGCAGTCATGGAGTACCTCACAGCAGAAATACTTGAACTGGCTGGCAATGCTGCTCGAGACAACAAGAAGTCAAGAATCAACCCCCGCCATCTCCAGCTCGCAATCCGAAATGATGAAGAGTTGAACAAGTTGCTCAGCGGTGTCACCATTGCCCAGGGTGGTGTACTTCCCAACATCCAAGCTGTCCTGCTGCCCAAGAAGACCGCCAAGTCCAGCTCTTAGATTCATATCTTGCTGGACTACTAAACCAAACGGCTCTTACGGAGCCACCACATTAATCCAAAGAGAGATTCTAAACTTGATTGCATTTGTAAGGCCCCGAAGTTAAATTAGAAATGATTCCTTATGATTCCTTATGATTCCTTTCTTTGGTTTCTTCACATGACTTTCTTTTCCATCCAGCTTTTCTTTTTAAAACATAAACAAGCGGGTTTATCACTTCATTAAAAAAAGTCCTACAGAGAACAGAAAAACATTAAATTTTGTTGCTACTCGTTAAAAAACACCAAAAAACCAAGGTGAAAACAACGTCTGCGAAATATTAACGAACGAAATTGCTTAGCACACCCAACCCCATGCAACAACAAGGTGAAAAATATAATCTGGAGAGAGGCTCTATCCTCTTTATATGTCTCGATCCATTAATCTTTGTATTTCCGCCTTTCTTTCCTAAACCCCGCTGTTTTGTTTTATTCAGTATTTTCCCCCTTCTCTAATTCCGCAAACCGCCCGTAGCGTGTGTGTGTGTACACACAGTACATCACACACATGTTGTTTCTATGTACAATTTTTATGCGTAATGAGCATCCCACAGCGAGTACTGTGTTGTGTTTTGCGTGTTTGCAATGTCCATTGTCTTAACGCGCGCGGAAACAAAAATAGACACGCGCGACAAACACTTCCCACCCAGGCAACACTGTACAACGTCAACATAAACTCAGAATTCACATGTACTTGCGTATAGCATGCGTTAACACTTGGTTGTATTGCAGTTTTCGTGCAAGCGCTTGCTTTGTGTACAATCAGAGTTGCGGTATATTTTGCACCCCCAATGTTTCCCGTGTGTGGCGAGTTGGCAAAAAGTAACAGCGCCCTCTTGTGGCACCATGGCATCTCGTGTGACTCGTGTCATTGCGGAGGCTGCATTATTCTTGGGAAAACTTTGTGAGTATCGCTTCTCGGCCTTTTGGCTAAGATCATGTGTAGTATCTGTTCTTTTCAGAATAATATCTGAAATGCTGCTCATCGAGCAGCAAGTATATTAATCTGATTTTTGGATGATCGGCCATGGAAGAGGGGCTTGCCCCGTCCTGGCCACGGGTTGGCCCGGTTTTGCACTACTGCCGGGATCGGCCCACACTCCCCTCTTGGGGAAATCAATAAAAAAAAAGTCAGGTTTGATTTTCAACTTTTGTTTTGCTGAGATTGTCTTGAGTTTGTTTTGTTTGTCAACAAATCATGGATGGTTTCGACGCCCACGTCCGCAACGCTTGCCTAAAATATCCAAGTTTCGGCTGACCGAGTCATTCGCTCTGGTCAGCCAGAAAATCTCTTTTCTTTGTGTAACTACTCTCTGCTCTGCACAAGTATGTCTGGTCGCGGTAAAGGTGGAAAGGGGCTCGGCAAAGGGGGTGCCAAGCGCCACCGTAAAGTTTTGCGGGACAACATCCAGGGTATCACCAAACCAGCCATCCGCCGTCTGGCCCGCCGTGGGGGAGTCAAGAGAATATCCGGTCTCATCTACGAGGAGACCCGCGGTGTTCTCAAGGTCTTCCTGGAGAATGTCATCCGGGATGCTGTAACGTACTGCGAGCACGCCAAGAGAAAAACAGTCACCGCCATGGATGTCGTCTACGCACTCAAGAGACAAGGCCGTACTTTGTACGGATTTGGAGGATAGGCAGTAACCCTGCTAAGAATCCCACATTGAAAACAACGGCTCTTTTCAGAGCCACCACAAGTTCAAAAAAGAGATAAACAACTTGTCTATTCGTTTCCTACACTCCTATCTTCCTTTTGTTGTCCTATATTTCTGTTTAAATTACGTTTAAATACAAAGTACATAAAGTCTAAAACACTATTGGGGCACTCACTGTCCATAAGTAACATCGTTTAAACAAAATTAAAACCACCGACACCCACCATTCTTAATGTTAGACGTCATGGCGATACTCCCGAAACTGTTTCTTGTTATGGCAAAGGAAACTCAACCGTCCGTGGGGGAGTCTTTTCCCTTTTCCAAAATGGAGGTGGAATTCTATTTATAAGTTGTTTGTTGGTCCCCCACGTAATGTTTGGGGTATTATTCAATGAAGTTGTTTGTTGAGGGTTGAAATCTGTTTACAAGTCCTTTCTTGCGCTTTTAATTTGTGTTTGTTTTGTTTTTGTTGTATTTTTCCTCCCCTCTTTTCTTTTCGTCTTCAACAAATTACTTCTCAGACAATAATGAGCTGCCAACCGTATTCCGTTAAGCATAATTATTTTCTACGATTACTTAGTTTTTCCTATGCTTAAGCAGCTACCTCCATTGTGTCAGCTTTGGCCCCGATGATGACCACTCAAGCGGTTCTGGCGGGATTTGCCCTGAATGGCCATGAGCAAATCCAATTGCGTCCCCGCCTTTGTCAGGGGCGATCCTTCAACGGGCATCCCAATCCTTTAAGAGGAGCTGCTATGCTGGCGACTTGGACCACAACTTTGAAAACAGTAAACCAAGACAATGGCTCGTACTAAGCAGACAGCACGAAAGAGTACTGGGGGTAAAGCCCCACGAAAGCAGTTGGCGACCAAGGCTGCCCGAAAGAGTGCCCCGGCTACCGGCGGCGTGAAGAAACCCCACCGTTACAGACCCGGAACTGTGGCACTGCGGGAGATTCGCCGTTACCAGAAAAGTACAGAGCTGCTTATCCGAAAGCTCCCGTTCCAGAGACTGGTCCGTGAAATAGCGCAAGACTTCAAGACCGAACTCCGATTCCAGAGCTCGGCGGTGATGGCGCTTCAAGAAGCAAGCGAGGCCTATCTTGTGGGACTCTTCGAAGACACCAATCTCTGCGCCATCCACGCTAAGCGGGTGACCATCATGCCCAAAGACATCCAACTCGCCCGCCGAATTCGTGGTGAACGAGCCTGAGAAACTCGTTTCTACTAAACAAAACGGCTCTTTTCAGAGCCACCACTTCTTTAAAGAGATTTTGTAATCATGCCCTGTGTTATCGTTCTCCGTTTTATTTCCTTCAAACTTACAAAAATTGATTTTAACTAGATCCCCTTATTACATAAGTTAGCTTCCTCAACAAGTATAACAGAAAACATGTTTCCAATGTTGAATGTGGCCCCTTTCTGGCATGACTTCAATAGCCTGCTCTATAATTGCAGATTCACAGATTATAACTGTCAACTGTTACATTACATCGTTTTTTTCTCTTTTTTTTCTTCTCTTCTTTTCTTTTCAGTGGGTGACTATCACCCCACGCACTCACTAGCTCGCCCGCTCGTCCATTATTTTATTCACTTCCATTCATTGTCTGTTAAAAATTGATACATTTTTGTATCCACCCATTTCTTTGGGATTGGCGCTCTATGTTTTTGTGCATATTTCTTCTTCTTGGGAAATAATCGGTACACTAAAATTAGTATGAATGTAATTTGGTTGGTTTGAACTGGACCAAAGTGAGGTTCTATTTCGTTTATATTAAAAATAATAGTAACTGTTTGTTTTCAATGGTTGCCTGCCCAATTCAAACACCCATTTCGGGAAGGGGAAGTTTTGGACCCCCCCCCCCCTACTGGTTGTACAATATTAGAAAATCACCAGACCGCTTCACTGCCCACAGGGTGAGGCGCGAATTGTAACAATGGCCACTGGACACCGGATCCTCCAGGCGCAGTATAAAGCTAAACGTTCTCCGTTGTACGGGCCATCAGTCTGATTTTGTCTATCAATTCAGTACGCTTCAAATAAACACTCTAGTCACCATGCCTCCTAAAGCAAGTGGAAAGGGACAGAAGAAAGCCGGTAACACCAAGGGTCCACTCCGGACAGACAAGAAGAGGCGACGTCGCCGCAAGGAGAGCTACGGAATTTACATCTACAAGGTCATGAAGCAGGTCCATCCCGACACGGGAATTTCGAGCAAGGCGATGTCCATCATGAACAGCTTCGTAAACGATATCTTCGAGCGCATTGCCGCCGAGTCTTCTCGATTGGCACACTACAACAAGAAATCAACCATCACCAGCCGAGAGGTCCAGACTGCAGTTCGACTCCTTCTCCCCGGTGAGCTGGCCAAGCACGCTGTCAGTGAGGGCACCAAGGCGGTCACCAAGTACACAACTTCAAAATAAGCTGGCCCGAGGTCATGCATAATCCAAACGGCTCTTTTCAGAGCCAACACATTTCCCAAAGAGAGATTTAAACATGCGTGTCGTATTGACTTCCTCCGCCATCCCCCCACCATCCCTCCACAGTTTTTATCACATAAAATAACATAACATGATTTTATTACAAGAACATTATTTTATGGTGTTACAAGAACCTTAATTTATTAAGATATAACCTTAATTTATGATGAGTAGGTCCTTCCTGCCGTTTCTTTCCGCTTTTAAAGTTTATAATTTCATATAAAGAAGAAGTTAATTATTCGAGTCCAAATCATCTTGAACAATGTTTTAATAAGCTAGTTTATCATTTTTTGGCGTTTATAGGCACATGCATTGCTCATTTTAAACTTCTGTTCTTTTTTGGTATTTCCTTCTCTGATTATAGGCAGTTCAAAGGCCACGCTCGGCTTTCATAAGTTTCTGGATGCAACTGTGACATCGAGTTAAGTGAGGGTCAACACATCCAACTTGAAGGCGTACATACATTTTGGGTAGGTTGCACTTTACCTTTCCTTTTTTTTTGGGGGGGGGGGCCGCTGGTTGTCTTGATGCAATACTCCACTTCAACATCACGACAACATTAATTTACACAATTTAAACAAAGAGAAACAAATTTAATCTAAATATATACACAAACAAACACACACCAAAAAAACAACAACATGACGTTTGTTTGTCACTTTGGGTCATTGATGTTTTTGCTGTTGTTGTTGTTGTTGTTGTCGTCGTCGTCGTCGTCGTCGTCGTCGTCCTTCTCCTTCTTTTCCGTGGGTGGGAACCACAGTAATTATCCCTCAATCGACCAGCGTGCTGCCGCTGGTCGGCCCCGCCGAGGAGAATGCTCCGCTGACCCCGGACCCCCGGGCGCGTCCATGCGAGGAGAAACCTGATTGGTGCATTCAGGATCCCCCAGAACGCCATAAGTACCCTCCTGACAGTCCACGGTGTCATTCCCAAGAACTACAACGCTAAGCGTGTCTTTCAGTTTCTTGCTAAGTAAGTAATAAACAGTCATGTCTGGACGCGGAAAGAGCGGCAAGGCCAGAAGCAAGGCTAAGAGTAGATCCTCCAGGGCCGGACTTCAGTTTCCTGTGGGTAGAGTTCACCGCTTCTTAAAGAAGGGCAACTACGGTGAGCGTGTGGGTGCAGGGGCCCCTGTCTACTTGGCGGCAGTCATGGAGTACCTCACAGCAGAAATACTTGAACTGGCTGGCAATGCTGCTCGAGACAACAAGAAGTCAAGAATCAACCCCCGCCATCTCCAGCTCGCAATCCGAAATGATGAAGAGTTGAACAAGTTGCTCAGCGGTGTCACCATTGCCCAGGGTGGTGTACTTCCCAACATCCAAGCTGTCCTGCTGCCCAAGAAGACCGCCAAGTCCAGCTCTTAGATTCATATCTTGCTGGACTACTAAACCAAACGGCTCTTACGGAGCCACCACATTAATCCAAAGAGAGATTCTAAACTTGATTGCATTTGTAAGGCCCCGAAGTTAAATTAGAAATGATTCCTTATGATTCCTTATGATTCCTTTCTTTGGTTTCTTCACATGACTTTCTTTTCCATCCAGCTTTTCTTTTTAAAACATAAACAAGCGGGTTTATCACTTCATTAAAAAAAGTCCTACAGAGAACAGAAAAACATTAAATTTTGTTGCTACTCGTTAAAAAACACCAAAAAACCAAGGTGAAAACAACGTCTGCGAAATATTAACGAACGAAATTGCTTAGCACACCCAACCCCATGCAACAACAAGGTGAAAAATATAATCTGGAGAGAGGCTCTATCCTCTTTATATGTCTCGATCCATTAATCTTTGTATTTCCGCCTTTCTTTCCTAAACCCCGCTGTTTTGTTTTATTCAGTATTTTCCCCCTTCTCTAATTCCGCAAACCGCCCGTAGCGTGTGTGTGTGTACACACAGTACATCACACACATGTTGTTTCTATGTACAATTTTTATGCGTAATGAGCATCCCACAGCGAGTACTGTGTTGTGTTTTGCGTGTTTGCAATGTCCATTGTCTTAACGCGCGCGGAAACAAAAATAGACACGCGCGACAAACACTTCCCACCCAGGCAACACTGTACAACGTCAACATAAACTCAGAATTCACATGTACTTGCGTATAGCATGCGTTAACACTTGGTTGTATTGCAGTTTTCGTGCAAGCGCTTGCTTTGTGTACAATCAGAGTTGCGGTATATTTTGCACCCCCAATGTTTCCCGTGTGTGGCGAGTTGGCAAAAAGTAACAGCGCCCTCTTGTGGCACCATGGCATCTCGTGTGACTCGTGTCATTGCGGAGGCTGCATTATTCTTGGGAAAACTTTGTGAGTATCGCTTCTCGGCCTTTTGGCTAAGATCATGTGTAGTATCTGTTCTTTGTGCTTTTGGCTAAGATCATGTGTAGTATCTGCTCCGGGTTTTTCTGACTCCGGGGCTTGGTTTCTTCTTTACGTTCGGTCTGTGTGACCTTTTTAGAATGGCTTCCTTAAGCCGAGAGTTTAGTCTAAATATAGTTCTTGAGGAGAAGGCCGACCCCGATGGGGTTTTTAAGAAATTGGATGAGATTTATAAGAGGGATGAAGTGAAGTGTGTCCAGTCTGTGAACGACAAAACATGGTGCGTTACAGTTGTTAACGCACGTGCTGCTGAGAAGCTACAACGTGAGGATGTTGTTATCAACAAGAAGCGGGTAGCGGTAACACCAGCAGGCAGGAAGATTTCATTCGTGAACGTGTTTGGCGCTCCCCAGGAGTTAAGCGATGCGGCGGTCACGTCCAAGTTGAGCTTTTTCGGAAGCATTCTATCACATCGCCGGGGCCATTGGCAGAGCCATCCTGAGTGGGAAAATGGCGTCCGCCATTATAGGATGGAATTGACGCACGCCATCCCATCATTTGTAAAGATTGGCCATTTCTCGCTCCACATCAAGTACGACGGCCAGCTGAAAACCTGTCGGAAATGCAGTGGGCCAGGGCATATGGCAACGGACTGCCCTTACGACACCTGTTATAACTGTGGTCTTCCTGGTCACCGGGCCGCCCAATGCCCCAATCCTCCAAAATGTAAGATCTGCGGGGAACAACATGCTACACGGGACTGCCCGCAATCTTACAGAAACCAGACCAGGAAGACCCCAGCCACCATGTCCTTCCCCCCTGCTGAACCCCAGCAGAGTGCGGCCGATGGTTCAGATTCCGAGCGGGCGGAGGACGTCCCAACAACTTCAGCGGGGAAAGTTTTTCCTCAACTAACTGATACATCCGACGACGAGTCCACTAAGCCAAAGCCTAAGAGATCACGCACCAAGCCCGCCCGCAAAACCCCCACCAAGACCCAACCACAACCCGACCCAACCAACAGAAAAGCAACCACCAGTATTGGACCGACCAAAGCCACCACCACCGACTCCACTCCAAAGGACTGGGCCGAGAGATCGGAGCGACCCTCCGGCGGAGTGTCCGGCAACGAGTCTGGAGGCTCCACCATTTCCATGGCCTCATGCAAGCGGGACAGGTCATCCTCCGGCCCGGCAGAGGACAGCGATTTCCAAGCGGTGAGGAGGAAGCGCCGGACAAAAAAGAAGCTGACGGAATGATCACTTGGAACAAGATGAACAATGAACACTTATGGTCTGTTTGTGCATTTTCCTATCAATGTTCATATTTCGTAATACTGCCATTCTTGTTATTGTTTTTACAATGTTAAATCTAAAAGTTATCTCTCTTAACGTTAATGGTTTGAGGGATCAGGTCAAGCGCCGTCGGGTTTTCCAGTCCTGCAGCAGTGATATTCTTTTGCTGCAGGAGGTCCACGCCTCTGGCTTCCGTGAGGCCAGGGCGTGGGCCAGGGAATTCGGCGGTGCGGGGTTCTGGTCTTTTGGTACAAAATCAAGTTGCGGGGTAGCCATCTTGCTTTCTAAACGTTATGTATGGAAGCCGGAGGGCTATTTCCGGGACGGTGCGGGTCGACTTGTCTCCGTCACCATCACTGTGCCAGACACAAAGGTCAAAGTTCGCCTTGTAAATTGCTACGCTCCCAATGCACCCGCGGCAAAACAGTCTTTCTTCACCACAGAGCTTCCAAAACACACCCAGCACATGCGCAATATTATTCTCGGCGGCGACTTTAACTGCATTCCCAACCCTTATCTAGATGCCAAAAACACCAATGTTAACCACCAGGGCACGCGCGGTTCCTTTGAGCTCTCCCGGGTCACAAAGCAGTGCGGCCTGGTGGATGGCTGGCGAGCTCAGCACCCTAACTGTAAACGTTTCACATGGCACAGTGGTGACGGCACTAGGGCGACCCGCATTGATAGGATTTATCTCTCCCGGGAATTAGCCTCCAGGGCACAGAACGAAATAGTTTCAGTCCCACTCTCGGACCACGACATGGTTTCCACCCAAGTCCAAATCTCTAGTGGCAACTTCGGCCGTGGTTCCTGGAAACTTAATACGTCTTATCTCAACGACGGATTATTCCAGCGGACCATACGGGCCGAAGTGGGCAATCACCAAAAAGACAAGGGTAAATTTAATACTCTCTCCGAGTGGTGGGACTGTGGGAAAAAACACATAAAAAGAGCCGCTATTTCGTTCTGTGTTCAAGCTTCCAGAAAGCGTAATCTTGAAATCAAGGGAATCTTGAAGGAGCTCAATACACTTCAAAATGAATTAGACAGTGGAAATGAAAATGTAGCCCATGCACTAAAATTGACAGAAACCAAGTATACCGAAATTATGAAAAAACATATTCCCAAATCTAGCAACTCTAGTGCCCCAAAAATCACTGGGGAAAAACTATTCAACGGACCCACTTCCCATGACCCTGATCTAAAACGTATGCCAAATTTAAAAAGCCCTGATGGCCGCATCACTCATGACCCAGCGGAAATGACGGCCACATGCAGGCAGTTTTACCAAGACCTGTACACAACAACACCTGTCAATCAAAGTGAAATTGAGCTCCTCCTTGATTCCGTTGATGTGATGCTGAGCCCTGTGCAACGTGAGTTGCTCGAGGGCCCCGTGTCATTGACCGAGGTCAGAGCGGCATTGTACAGTTTGGACACAGGCAAGTCGCCCGGGTCGGACGGCTTGCCTGCCGAGTTCTACCGTACGTTCTTCAGCGAGGTTGGGCAAGATATTTGCGACGTGCTCAACTCGTCCTTTGCGGAGGGCGAGTTGAGCTCCACCCAGAAAACGGGTTTAATTGCTCTGATCCACAAAAAAGGTGACAGAGACGATTTAAATAATTGGCGCCCAATCTCACTGTTGAACGTGGACTACAAGATACTTTCCAAAATACTCGCCACCAGAGTCAGGAAAATTTTGCACAATATCATTAATATTGACCAAACTTGCTCGGTGGCGGGTAGGTCCATACTGGACAATGCCCACCTCTTAAGGAATATTCAAGATTACGCTGAACAAAAGAACCTAGGCGTTGTGCTCGTGTCGCTCGATCAACAAAAAGCTTTCGACAGGGTCAATAGGGACTATCTTCGGCAGGTTTTGGAAAGATTCGGCTTCGGTACCAATTTCTTGCAGTGGTACGACATCATGTACAAAGATATTAACAGTTCAGTGATTTGTAACGGGAACATCTCGGAACCCTTTTCAATCACCCGTGGGGTTAGGCAGGGATGTCCCCTTTCTCCACTCCTGTACGTCCTTGCCCTAGAACCCCTCGGGTGTGCGATAAGGGCCGATATGAATATTCATGGAGTTAAACTTCCCGGGGGTACCGAAGCCAAAATTTCCATGTATGCCGATGATGCCACGTTGATCCTGTCGGACGACAGATCAATTAAAAATAGCTTCAAAATGATCGAGCGATTCGAGCGCGCGTCTGGGGCAAAACTCAACCAGCGTAAATCCCAGGGCCTCTATCTTGGTAGATGGAGGGGGAGACGGGATGGCCCGGTTGACATACCCTGGGTGGACTCCGCCAAAATCATAGGCCAAACATTCGGCAAAGATCGCCACGGCATGTGGGATAGTAAAATTGAGGAAATTGAACGTGCTGTCAAAAGTTGGGACGGCAATGACTTGACAATGAAAGGGAGGGTGGCCGTTGTCAACACCTTTATTTTGCCGAAGATTTGGTTTGTGGCGGAAGTCGACCCGCCCCGGGGGAGGGAGGTCAAACTCATCAACCGTTTGATTTTTCCCTTCATCTGGGGCCACAAGGGTGAATTTGTTAGCCGGGCCACAATGTGTCTCCCTCCATCAAAGGGAGGCTTTGGGGTTACAAACATTGAAGACAAGGTGGCTGCCATGCAAGGTACACACATCAAACAGATATTAAGTGATACAAAGCCGAAGTGGAAGGCTCTGGCCAAGTATTGGTGCGCAATGTCCCTGCGTGCGCAAAACGCTAATTTAGTCCGCGCAAACATGCCGCTGTGCGATACCATGCCAGAGTTCTACACTTCGGTCATCACAATTTACAGAACAAACGCTCAACACATACAAGACTGGTCAAAAATCACACACAAATTGTACCTTGCAACCGTGCTTGAGTGCCGGGGGACCAAACCCAAAGTACAACGGGACTCCCCGGGTAAAGACTGGGCCACCATATGGGAGAGGAGTCTGAACAAAAAACTTCAGAATCGCCATGTGGCGCTAAACTTCAAAGCTGTACACAAGATCCTGCCCACTGGCGACCGGCTTATGAAAAGGACTCCCGACCCTGGCCACTGCCCCCACTGTACTCGGGTGGAAACCGTGGAACATCTGTTCACCGAGTGCAGTGTGGTCAAACCAGCGGCCACGTGGCTCAGTCAGTACCTGGGCAGTTTCAATAATGCGCAAAACCTCCCCGACAGGGACACCCTGATTTATTCACTCTTCAAGAAGCCTAAAACAAAACAACAGGAAATGGAGATGGTGAAAGCCTTGAGTTTGTTCAGGATGGTCGTGTGGCTGGCTCGCAACGAGGCAAAATTCGATGCCAAACCCACCACAGCTACAGCCATCCTGTCCAGGCTCGAGGCATTACTCGGTGTCCGTGTCGGGGATGGGACCTGATCCTTTAAACCGCAACAAGGGTGGCAGTATTCGATTTGTTTCATCTTGTTCCAAGTTAGGCATATCCCACATAAGAGTCGATTATATCCCTTTTTTTCCTGAAAGAGGTTGATTGACGTCGTCACTACAGAAGGCACATGTAAAAGATTAATTGAAAAACTACTGTAATTTTTGTAAATAACCATGAGCTTTCATGGTCTGTGCATTAACTGTATGAGAAAGCCCGAATGGCTTATTTGGAATAATAAACCATTTTATAAACCGTATCTGTTCTTTTCAGAATAATATCTGAAATGCTGCTCATCGAGCAGCAAGTATATTAATCTGATTTTTGGATGATCGGCCATGGAAGAGGGGCTTGCCCCGTCCTGGCCACGGGTTGGCCCGGTTTTGCACTACTGCCGGGATCGGCCCACACTCCCCTCTTGGGGAAATCAATAAAAAAAAAGTCAGGTTTGATTTTCAACTTTTGTTTTGCTGAGATTGTCTTGAGTTTGTTTTGTTTGTCAACAAATCATGGATGGTTTCGACGCCCACGTCCGCAACGCTTGCCTAAAATATCCAAGTTTCGGCTGACCGAGTCATTCGCTCTGGTCAGCCAGAAAATCTCTTTTCTTTGTGTAACTACTCTCTGCTCTGCACAAGTATGTCTGGTCGCGGTAAAGGTGGAAAGGGGCTCGGCAAAGGGGGTGCCAAGCGCCACCGTAAAGTTTTGCGGGACAACATCCAGGGTATCACCAAACCAGCCATCCGCCGTCTGGCCCGCCGTGGGGGAGTCAAGAGAATATCCGGTCTCATC
The DNA here is from genome assembly GCA_023634235.1 of Pisaster brevispinus. Classification (NCBI taxonomy): domain Eukaryota; kingdom Metazoa; phylum Echinodermata; class Asteroidea; order Forcipulatida; family Asteriidae; genus Pisaster; species Pisaster brevispinus. Next base: position 33,442 of record JAMKCF010000212.1, read on the forward strand.
TACGAGGAGACCCGCGGTGTTCTCAAGGTCTTCCTGGAGAATGTCATCCGGGATGCTGTAACGTACTGCGAGCACGCCAAGAGAAAAACAGTCACCGCCATGGATGTCGTCTACGCACTCAAGAGACAAGGCCGTACTTTGTACGGATTTGGAGGATAGGCAGTAACCCTGCTAAGAATCCCACATTGAAAACAACGGCTCTTTTCAGAGCCACCACAAGTTCAAAAAAGAGATAAACAACTTGTCTATTCGTTTCCTACACTCCTATCTTCCTTTTGTTGTCCTATATTTCTGTTTAAATTACGTTTAAATACAAAGTACATAAAGTCTAAAACACTATTGGGGCACTCACTGTCCATAAGTAACATCGTTTAAACAAAATTAAAACCACCGACACCCACCATTCTTAATGTTAGACGTCATGGCGATACTCCCGAAACTGTTTCTTGTTATGGCAAAGGAAACTCAACCGTCCGTGGGGGAGTCTTTTCCCTTTTCCAAAATGGAGGTGGAATTCTATTTATAAGTTGTTTGTTGGTCCCCCACGTAATGTTTGGGGTATTATTCAATGAAGTTGTTTGTTGAGGGTTGAAATCTGTTTACAAGTCCTTTCTTGCGCTTTTAATTTGTGTTTGTTTTGTTTTTGTTGTATTTTTCCTCCCCTCTTTTCTTTTCGTCTTCAACAAATTACTTCTCAGACAATAATGAGCTGCCAACCGTATTCCGTTAAGCATAATTATTTTCTACGATTACTTAGTTTTTCCTATGCTTAAGCAGCTACCTCCATTGTGTCAGCTTTGGCCCCGATGATGACCACTCAAGCGGTTCTGGCGGGATTTGCCCTGAATGGCCATGAGCAAATCCAATTGCGTCCCCGCCTTTGTCAGGGGCGATCCTTCAACGGGCATCCCAATCCTTTAAGAGGAGCTGCTATGCTGGCGACTTGGACCACAACTTTGAAAACAGTAAACCAAGACAATGGCTCGTACTAAGCAGACAGCACGAAAGAGTACTGGGGGTAAAGCCCCACGAAAGCAGTTGGCGACCAAGGCTGCCCGAAAGAGTGCCCCGGCTACCGGCGGCGTGAAGAAACCCCACCGTTACAGACCCGGAACTGTGGCACTGCGGGAGATTCGCCGTTACCAGAAAAGTACAGAGCTGCTTATCCGAAAGCTCCCGTTCCAGAGACTGGTCCGTGAAATAGCGCAAGACTTCAAGACCGAACTCCGATTCCAGAGCTCGGCGGTGATGGCGCTTCAAGAAGCAAGCGAGGCCTATCTTGTGGGACTCTTCGAAGACACCAATCTCTGCGCCATCCACGCTAAGCGGGTGACCATCATGCCCAAAGACATCCAACTCGCCCGCCGAATTCGTGGTGAACGAGCCTGAGAAACTCGTTTCTACTAAACAAAACGGCTCTTTTCAGAGCCACCACTTCTTTAAAGAGATTTTGTAATCATGCCCTGTGTTATCGTTCTCCGTTTTATTTCCTTCAAACTTACAAAAATTGATTTTAACTAGATCCCCTTATTACATAAGTTAGCTTCCTCAACAAGTATAACAGAAAACATGTTTCCAATGTTGAATGTGGCCCCTTTCTGGCATGACTTCAATAGCCTGCTCTATAATTGCAGATTCACAGATTATAACTGTCAACTGTTACATTACATCGTTTTTTTCTCTTTTTTTTCTTCTCTTCTTTTCTTTTCAGTGGGTGACTATCACCCCACGCACTCACTAGCTCGCCCGCTCGTCCATTATTTTATTCACTTCCATTCATTGTCTGTTAAAAATTGATACATTTTTGTATCCACCCATTTCTTTGGGATTGGCGCTCTATGTTTTTGTGCATATTTCTTCTTCTTGGGAAATAATCGGTACACTAAAATTAGTATGAATGTAATTTGGTTGGTTTGAACTGGACCAAAGTGAGGTTCTATTTCGTTTATATTAAAAATAATAGTAACTGTTTGTTTTCAATGGTTGCCTGCCCAATTCAAACACCCATTTCGGGAAGGGGAAGTTTTGGACCCCCCCCCCCCTACTGGTTGTACAATATTAGAAAATCACCAGACCGCTTCACTGCCCACAGGGTGAGGCGCGAATTGTAACAATGGCCACTGGACACCGGATCCTCCAGGCGCAGTATAAAGCTAAACGTTCTCCGTTGTACGGGCCATCAGTCTGATTTTGTCTATCAATTCAGTACGCTTCAAATAAACACTCTAGTCACCATGCCTCCTAAAGCAAGTGGAAAGGGACAGAAGAAAGCCGGTAACACCAAGGGTCCACTCCGGACAGACAAGAAGAGGCGACGTCGCCGCAAGGAGAGCTACGGAATTTACATCTACAAGGTCATGAAGCAGGTCCATCCCGACACGGGAATTTCGAGCAAGGCGATGTCCATCATGAACAGCTTCGTAAACGATATCTTCGAGCGCATTGCCGCCGAGTCTTCTCGATTGGCACACTACAACAAGAAATCAACCATCACCAGCCGAGAGGTCCAGACTGCAGTTCGACTCCTTCTCCCCGGTGAGCTGGCCAAGCACGCTGTCAGTGAGGGCACCAAGGCGGTCACCAAGTACACAACTTCAAAATAAGCTGGCCCGAGGTCATGCATAATCCAAACGGCTCTTTTCAGAGCCAACACATTTCCCAAAGAGAGATTTAAACATGCGTGTCGTATTGACTTCCTCCGCCATCCCCCCACCATCCCTCCACAGTTTTTATCACATAAAATAACATAACATGATTTTATTACAAGAACATTATTTTATGGTGTTACAAGAACCTTAATTTATTAAGATATAACCTTAATTTATGATGAGTAGGTCCTTCCTGCCGTTTCTTTCCGCTTTTAAAGTTTATAATTTCATATAAAGAAGAAGTTAATTATTCGAGTCCAAATCATCTTGAACAATGTTTTAATAAGCTAGTTTATCATTTTTTGGCGTTTATAGGCACATGCATTGCTCATTTTAAACTTCTGTTCTTTTTTGGTATTTCCTTCTCTGATTATAGGCAGTTCAAAGGCCACGCTCGGCTTTCATAAGTTTCTGGATGCAACTGTGACATCGAGTTAAGTGAGGGTCAACACATCCAACTTGAAGGCGTACATACATTTTGGGTAGGTTGCACTTTACCTTTCCTTTTTTTTGGGGGGGGGGGGCCGCTGGTTGTCTTGATGCAATACTCCACTTCAACATCACGACAACATTAATTTACACAATTTAAACAAAGAGAAACAAATTTAATCTAAATATATACACAAACAAACACACACCAAAAAAACAACAACATGACGTTTGTTTGTCACTTTGGGTCATTGATGTTTTTGCTGTTGTTGTTGTTGTTGTTGTCGTCGTCGTCGTCGTCGTCGTCGTCGTCCTTCTCCTTCTTTTCCGTGGGTGGGAACCACAGTAATTATCCCTCAATCGACCAGCGTGCTGCCGCTGGTCGGCCCCGCCGAGGAGAATGCTCCGCTGACCCCGGACCCCCGGGCGCGTCCATGCGAGGAGAAACCTGATTGGTGCATTCAGGATCCCCCAGAACGCCATAAGTACCCTCCTGACAGTCCACGGTGTCATTCCCAAGAACTACAACGCTAAGCGTGTCTTTCAGTTTCTTGCTAAGTAAGTAATAAACAGTCATGTCTGGACGCGGAAAGAGCGGCAAGGCCAGAAGCAAGGCTAAGAGTAGATCCTCCAGGGCCGGACTTCAGTTTCCTGTGGGTAGAGTTCACCGCTTCTTAAAGAAGGGCAACTACGGTGAGCGTGTGGGTGCAGGGGCCCCTGTCTACTTGGCGGCAGTCATGGAGTACCTCACAGCAGAAATACTTGAACTGGCTGGCAATGCTGCTCGAGACAACAAGAAGTCAAGAATCAACCCCCGCCATCTCCAGCTCGCAATCCGAAATGATGAAGAGTTGAACAAGTTGCTCAGCGGTGTCACCATTGCCCAGGGTGGTGTACTTCCCAACATCCAAGCTGTCCTGCTGCCCAAGAAGACCGCCAAGTCCAGCTCTTAGATTCATATCTTGCTGGACTACTAAACCAAACGGCTCTTACGGAGCCACCACATTAATCCAAAGAGAGATTCTAAACTTGATTGCATTTGTAAGGCCCCGAAGTTAAATTAGAAATGATTCCTTATGATTCCTTATGATTCCTTTCTTTGGTTTCTTCACATGACTTTCTTTTCCATCCAGCTTTTCTTTTTAAAACATAAACAAGCGGGTTTATCACTTCATTAAAAAAAGTCCTACAGAGAACAGAAAAACATTAAATTTTGTTGCTACTCGTTAAAAAACACCAAAAAACCAAGGTGAAAACAACGTCTGCGAAATATTAACGAACGAAATTGCTTAGCACACCCAACCCCATGCAACAACAAGGTGAAAAATATAATCTGGAGAGAGGCTCTATCCTCTTTATATGTCTCGATCCATTAATCTTTGTATTTCCGCCTTTCTTTCCTAAACCCCGCTGTTTTGTTTTATTCAGTATTTTCCCCCTTCTCTAATTCCGCAAACCGCCCGTAGCGTGTGTGTGTGTACACACAGTACATCACACACATGTTGTTTCTATGTACAATTTTTATGCGTAATGAGCATCCCACAGCGAGTACTGTGTTGTGTTTTGCGTGTTTGCAATGTCCATTGTCTTAACGCGCGCGGAAACAAAAATAGACACGCGCGACAAACACTTCCCACCCAGGCAACACTGTACAACGTCAACATAAACTCAGAATTCACATGTACTTGCGTATAGCATGCGTTAACACTTGGTTGTATTGCAGTTTTCGTGCAAGCGCTTGCTTTGTGTACAATCAGAGTTGCGGTATATTTTGCACCCCCAATGTTTCCCGTGTGTGGCGAGTTGGCAAAAAGTAACAGCGCCCTCTTGTGGCACCATGGCATCTCGTGTGACTCGTGTCATTGCGGAGGCTGCATTATTCTTGGGAAAACTTTGTGAGTATCGCTTCTCGGCCTTTTGGCTAAGATCATGTGTAGTATCTGTTCTTTTCAGAATAATATCTGAAATGCTGCTCATCGAGCAGCAAGTATATTAATCTGATTTTTGGATGATCGGCCATGGAAGAGGGGCTTGCCCCGTCCTGGCCACGGGTTGGCCCGGTTTTGCACTACTGCCGGGATCGGCCCACACTCCCCTCTTGGGGAAATCAATAAAAAAAAAGTCAGGTTTGATTTTCAACTTTTGTTTTGCTGAGATTGTCTTGAGTTTGTTTTGTTTGTCAACAAATCATGGATGGTTTCGACGCCCACGTCCGCAACGCTTGCCTAAAATATCCAAGTTTCGGCTGACCGAGTCATTCGCTCTGGTCAGCCAGAAAATCTCTTTTCTTTGTGTAACTACTCTCTGCTCTGCACAAGTATGTCTGGTCGCGGTAAAGGTGGAAAGGGGCTCGGCAAAGGGGGTGCCAAGCGCCACCGTAAAGTTTTGCGGGACAACATCCAGGGTATCACCAAACCAGCCATCCGCCGTCTGGCCCGCCGTGGGGGAGTCAAGAGAATATCCGGTCTCATCTACGAGGAGACCCGCGGTGTTCTCAAGGTCTTCCTGGAGAATGTCATCCGGGATGCTGTAACGTACTGCGAGCACGCCAAGAGAAAAACAGTCACCGCCATGGATGTCGTCTACGCACTCAAGAGACAAGGCCGTACTTTGTACGGATTTGGAGGATAGGCAGTAACCCTGCTAAGAATCCCACATTGAAAACAACGGCTCTTTTCAGAGCCACCACAAGTTCAAAAAAGAGATAAACAACTTGTCTATTCGTTTCCTACACTCCTATCTTCCTTTTGTTGTCCTATATTTCTGTTTAAATTACGTTTAAATACAAAGTACATAAAGTCTAAAACACTATTGGGGCACTCACTGTCCATAAGTAACATCGTTTAAACAAAATTAAAACCACCGACACCCACCATTCTTAATGTTAGACGTCATGGCGATACTCCCGAAACTGTTTCTTGTTATGGCAAAGGAAACTCAACCGTCCGTGGGGGAGTCTTTTCCCTTTTCCAAAATGGAGGTGGAATTCTATTTATAAGTTGTTTGTTGGTCCCCCACGTAATGTTTGGGGTATTATTCAATGAAGTTGTTTGTTGAGGGTTGAAATCTGTTTACAAGTCCTTTCTTGCGCTTTTAATTTGTGTTTGTTTTGTTTTTGTTGTATTTTTCCTCCCCTCTTTTCTTTTCGTCTTCAACAAATTACTTCTCAGACAATAATGAGCTGCCAACCGTATTCCGTTAAGCATAATTATTTTCTACGATTACTTAGTTTTTCCTATGCTTAAGCAGCTACCTCCATTGTGTCAGCTTTGGCCCCGATGATGACCACTCAAGCGGTTCTGGCGGGATTTGCCCTGAATGGCCATGAGCAAATCCAATTGCGTCCCCGCCTTTGTCAGGGGCGATCCTTCAACGGGCATCCCAATCCTTTAAGAGGAGCTGCTATGCTGGCGACTTGGACCACAACTTTGAAAACAGTAAACCAAGACAATGGCTCGTACTAAGCAGACAGCACGAAAGAGTACTGGGGGTAAAGCCCCACGAAAGCAGTTGGCGACCAAGGCTGCCCGAAAGAGTGCCCCGGCTACCGGCGGCGTGAAGAAACCCCACCGTTACAGACCCGGAACTGTGGCACTGCGGGAGATTCGCCGTTACCAGAAAAGTACAGAGCTGCTTATCCGAAAGCTCCCGTTCCAGAGACTGGTCCGTGAAATAGCGCAAGACTTCAAGACCGAACTCCGATTCCAGAGCTCGGCGGTGATGGCGCTTCAAGAAGCAAGCGAGGCCTATCTTGTGGGACTCTTCGAAGACACCAATCTCTGCGCCATCCACGCTAAGCGGGTGACCATCATGCCCAAAGACATCCAACTCGCCCGCCGAATTCGTGGTGAACGAGCCTGAGAAACTCGTTTCTACTAAACAAAACGGCTCTTTTCAGAGCCACCACTTCTTTAAAGAGATTTTGTAATCATGCCCTGTGTTATCGTTCTCCGTTTTATTTCCTTCAAACTTACAAAAATTGATTTTAACTAGATCCCCTTATTACATAAGTTAGCTTCCTCAACAAGTATAACAGAAAACATGTTTCCAATGTTGAATGTGGCCCCTTTCTGGCATGACTTCAATAGCCTGCTCTATAATTGCAGATTCACAGATTATAACTGTCAACTGTTACATTACATCGTTTTTTTCTCTTTTTTTTCTTCTCTTCTTTTCTTTTCAGTGGGTGACTATCACCCCACGCACTCACTAGCTCGCCCGCTCGTCCATTATTTTATTCACTTCCATTCATTGTCTGTTAAAAATTGATACATTTTTGTATCCACCCATTTCTTTGGGATTGGCGCTCTATGTTTTTGTGCATATTTCTTCTTCTTGGGAAATAATCGGTACACTAAAATTAGTATGAATGTAATTTGGTTGGTTTGAACTGGACCAAAGTGAGGTTCTATTTCGTTTATATTAAAAATAATAGTAACTGTTTGTTTTCAATGGTTGCCTGCCCAATTCAAACACCCATTTCGGGAAGGGGAAGTTTTGGACCCCCCCCCCCCTACTGGTTGTACAATATTAGAAAATCACCAGACCGCTTCACTGCCCACAGGGTGAGGCGCGAATTGTAACAATGGCCACTGGACACCGGATCCTCCAGGCGCAGTATAAAGCTAAACGTTCTCCGTTGTACGGGCCATCAGTCTGATTTTGTCTATCAATTCAGTACGCTTCAAATAAACACTCTAGTCACCATGCCTCCTAAAGCAAGTGGAAAGGGACAGAAGAAAGCCGGTAACACCAAGGGTCCACTCCGGACAGACAAGAAGAGGCGACGTCGCCGCAAGGAGAGCTACGGAATTTACATCTACAAGGTCATGAAGCAGGTCCATCCCGACACGGGAATTTCGAGCAAGGCGATGTCCATCATGAACAGCTTCGTAAACGATATCTTCGAGCGCATTGCCGCCGAGTCTTCTCGATTGGCACACTACAACAAGAAATCAACCATCACCAGCCGAGAGGTCCAGACTGCAGTTCGACTCCTTCTCCCCGGTGAGCTGGCCAAGCACGCTGTCAGTGAGGGCACCAAGGCGGTCACCAAGTACACAACTTCAAAATAAGCTGGCCCGAGGTCATGCATAATCCAAACGGCTCTTTTCAGAGCCAACACATTTCCCAAAGAGAGATTTAAACATGCGTGTCGTATTGACTTCCTCCGCCATCCCCCCACCATCCCTCCACAGTTTTTATCACATAAAATAACATAACATGATTTTATTACAAGAACATTATTTTATGGTGTTACAAGAACCTTAATTTATTAAGATATAACCTTAATTTATGATGAGTAGGTCCTTCCTGCCGTTTCTTTCCGCTTTTAAAGTTTATAATTTCATATAAAGAAGAAGTTAATTATTCGAGTCCAAATCATCTTGAACAATGTTTTAATAAGCTAGTTTATCATTTTTTGGCGTTTATAGGCACATGCATTGCTCATTTTAAACTTCTGTTCTTTTTTGGTATTTCCTTCTCTGATTATAGGCAGTTCAAAGGCCACGCTCGGCTTTCATAAGTTTCTGGATGCAACTGTGACATCGAGTTAAGTGAGGGTCAACACATCCAACTTGAAGGCGTACATACATTTTGGGTAGGTTGCACTTTACCTTTCCTTTTTTTTTGGGGGGGGGGGCCGCTGGTTGTCTTGATGCAATACTCCACTTCAACATCACGACAACATTAATTTACACAATTTAAACAAAGAGAAACAAATTTAATCTAAATATATACACAAACAAACACACACCAAAAAAACAACAACATGACGTTTGTTTGTCACTTTGGGTCATTGATGTTTTTGCTGTTGTTGTTGTTGTTGTTGTCGTCGTCGTCGTCGTCGTCGTCGTCGTCCTTCTCCTTCTTTTCCGTGGGTGGGAACCACAGTAATTATCCCTCAATCGACCAGCGTGCTGCCGCTGGTCGGCCCCGCCGAGGAGAATGCTCCGCTGACCCCGGACCCCCGGGCGCGTCCATGCGAGGAGAAACCTGATTGGTGCATTCAGGATCCCCCAGAACGCCATAAGTACCCTCCTGACAGTCCACGGTGTCATTCCCAAGAACTACAACGCTAAGCGTGTCTTTCAGTTTCTTGCTAAGTAAGTAATAAACAGTCATGTCTGGACGCGGAAAGAGCGGCAAGGCCAGAAGCAAGGCTAAGAGTAGATCCTCCAGGGCCGGACTTCAGTTTCCTGTGGGTAGAGTTCACCGCTTCTTAAAGAAGGGCAACTACGGTGAGCGTGTGGGTGCAGGGGCCCCTGTCTACTTGGCGGCAGTCATGGAGTACCTCACAGCAGAAATACTTGAACTGGCTGGCAATGCTGCTCGAGACAACAAGAAGTCAAGAATCAACCCCCGCCATCTCCAGCTCGCAATCCGAAATGATGAAGAGTTGAACAAGTTGCTCAGCGGTGTCACCATTGCCCAGGGTGGTGTACTTCCCAACATCCAAGCTGTCCTGCTGCCCAAGAAGACCGCCAAGTCCAGCTCTTAGATTCATATCTTGCTGGACTACTAAACCAAACGGCTCTTACGGAGCCACCACATTAATCCAAAGAGAGATTCTAAACTTGATTGCATTTGTAAGGCCCCGAAGTTAAATTAGAAATGATTCCTTATGATTCCTTATGATTCCTTTCTTTGGTTTCTTCACATGACTTTCTTTTCCATCCAGCTTTTCTTTTTAAAACATAAACAAGCGGGTTTATCACTTCATTAAAAAAAGTCCTACAGAGAACAGAAAAACATTAAATTTTGTTGCTACTCGTTAAAAAACACCAAAAAACCAAGGTGAAAACAACGTCTGCGAAATATTAACGAACGAAATTGCTTAGCACACCCAACCCCATGCAACAACAAGGTGAAAAATATAATCTGGAGAGAGGCTCTATCCTCTTTATATGTCTCGATCCATTAATCTTTGTATTTCCGCCTTTCTTTCCTAAACCCCGCTGTTTTGTTTTATTCAGTATTTTCCCCCTTCTCTAATTCCGCAAACCGCCCGTAGCGTGTGTGTGTGTACACACAGTACATCACACACATGTTGTTTCTATGTACAATTTTTATGCGTAATGAGCATCCCACAGCGAGTACTGTGTTGTGTTTTGCGTGTTTGCAATGTCCATTGTCTTAACGCGCGCGGAAACAAAAATAGACACGCGCGACAAACACTTCCCACCCAGGCAACACTGTACAACGTCAACATAAACTCAGAATTCACATGTACTTGCGTATAGCATGCGTTAACACTTGGTTGTATTGCAGTTTTCGTGCAAGCGCTTGCTTTGTGTACAATCAGAGTTGCGGTATATTTTGCACCCCCAATGTTTCCCGTGTGTGGCGAGTTGGCAAAAAGTAACAGCGCCCTCTTGTGGCACCATGGCATCTCGTGTGACTCGTGTCATTGCGGAGGCTGCATTATTCTTGGGAAAACTTTGTGAGTATCGCTTCTCGGCCTTTTGGCTAAGATCATGTGTAGTATCTGTTCTTTTCAGAATAATATCTGAAATGCTGCTCATCGAGCAGCAAGTATATTAATCTGATTTTTGGATGATCGGCCATGGAAGAGGGGCTTGCCCCGTCCTGGCCACGGGTTGGCCCGGTTTTGCACTACTGCCGGGATCGGCCCACACTCCCCTCTTGGGGAAATCAATAAAAAAAAAGTCAGGTTTGATTTTCAACTTTTGTTTTGCTGAGATTGTCTTGAGTTTGTTTTGTTTGTCAACAAATCATGGATGGTTTCGACGCCCACGTCCGCAACGCTTGCCTAAAATATCCAAGTTTCGGCTGACCGAGTCATTCGCTCTGGTCAGCCAGAAAATCTCTTTTCTTTGTGTAACTACTCTCTGCTCTGCACAAGTATGTCTGGTCGCGGTAAAGGTGGAAAGGGGCTCGGCAAAGGGGGTGCCAAGCGCCACCGTAAAGTTTTGCGGGACAACATCCAGGGTATCACCAAACCAGCCATCCGCCGTCTGGCCCGCCGTGGGGGAGTCAAGAGAATATCCGGTCTCATCTACGAGGAGACCCGCGGTGTTCTCAAGGTCTTCCTGGAGAATGTCATCCGGGATGCTGTAACGTACTGCGAGCACGCCAAGAGAAAAACAGTCACCGCCATGGATGTCGTCTACGCACTCAAGAGACAAGGCCGTACTTTGTACGGATTTGGAGGATAGGCAGTAACCCTGCTAAGAATCCCACATTGAAAACAACGGCTCTTTTCAGAGCCACCACAAGTTCAAAAAAGAGATAAACAACTTGTCTATTCGTTTCCTACACTCCTATCTTCCTTTTGTTGTCCTATATTTCTGTTTAAATTACGTTTAAATACAAAGTACATAAAGTCTAAAACACTATTGGGGCACTCACTGTCCATAAGTAACATCGTTTAAACAAAATTAAAACCACCGACACCCACCATTCTTAATGTTAGACGTCATGGCGATACTCCCGAAACTGTTTCTTGTTATGGCAAAGGAAACTCAACCGTCCGTGGGGGAGTCTTTTCCCTTTTCCAAAATGGAGGTGGAATTCTATTTATAAGTTGTTTGTTGGTCCCCCACGTAATGTTTGGGGTATTATTCAATGAAGTTGTTTGTTGAGGGTTGAAATCTGTTTACAAGTCCTTTCTTGCGCTTTTAATTTGTGTTTGTTTTGTTTTTGTTGTATTTTTCCTCCCCTCTTTTCTTTTCGTCTTCAACAAATTACTTCTCAGACAATAATGAGCTGCCAACCGTATTCCGTTAAGCATAATTATTTTCTACGATTACTTAGTTTTTCCTATGCTTAAGCAGCTACCTCCATTGTGTCAGCTTTGGCCCCGATGATGACCACTCAAGCGGTTCTGGCGGGATTTGCCCTGAATGGCCATGAGCAAATCCAATTGCGTCCCCGCCTTTGTCAGGGGCGATCCTTCAACGGGCATCCCAATCCTTTAAGAGGAGCTGCTATGCTGGCGACTTGGACCACAACTTTGAAAACAGTAAACCAAGACAATGGCTCGTACTAAGCAGACAGCACGAAAGAGTACTGGGGGTAAAGCCCCACGAAAGCAGTTGGCGACCAAGGCTGCCCGAAAGAGTGCCCCGGCTACCGGCGGCGTGAAGAAACCCCACCGTTACAGACCCGGAACTGTGGCACTGCGGGAGATTCGCCGTTACCAGAAAAGTACAGAGCTGCTTATCCGAAAGCTCCCGTTCCAGAGACTGGTCCGTGAAATAGCGCAAGACTTCAAGACCGAACTCCGATTCCAGAGCTCGGCGGTGATGGCGCTTCAAGAAGCAAGCGAGGCCTATCTTGTGGGACTCTTCGAAGACACCAATCTCTGCGCCATCCACGCTAAGCGGGTGACCATCATGCCCAAAGACATCCAACTCGCCCGCCGAATTCGTGGTGAACGAGCCTGAGAAACTCGTTTCTACTAAACAAAACGGCTCTTTTCAGAGCCACCACTTCTTTAAAGAGATTTTGTAATCATGCCCTGTGTTATCGTTCTCCGTTTTATTTCCTTCAAACTTACAAAAATTGATTTTAACTAGATCCCCTTATTACATAAGTTAGCTTCCTCAACAAGTATAACAGAAAACATGTTTCCAATGTTGAATGTGGCCCCTTTCTGGCATGACTTCAATAGCCTGCTCTATAATTGCAGATTCACAGATTATAACTGTCAACTGTTACATTACATCGTTTTTTTCTCTTTTTTTTCTTCTCTTCTTTTCTTTTCAGTGGGTGACTATCACCCCACGCACTCACTAGCTCGCCCGCTCGTCCATTATTTTATTCACTTCCATTCATTGTCTGTTAAAAATTGATACATTTTTGTATCCACCCATTTCTTTGGGATTGGCGCTCTATGTTTTTGTGCATATTTCTTCTTCTTGGGAAATAATCGGTACACTAAAATTAGTATGAATGTAATTTGGTTGGTTTGAACTGGACCAAAGTGAGGTTCTATTTCGTTTATATTAAAAATAATAGTAACTGTTTGTTTTCAATGGTTGCCTGCCCAATTCAAACACCCATTTCGGGAAGGGGAAGTTTTGGACCCCCCCCCCCCTACTGGTTGTACAATATTAGAAAATCACCAGACCGCTTCACTGCCCACAGGGTGAGGCGCGAATTGTAACAATGGCCACTGGACACCGGATCCTCCAGGCGCAGTATAAAGCTAAACGTTCTCCGTTGTACGGGCCATCAGTCTGATTTTGTCTATCAATTCAGTACGCTTCAAATAAACACTCTAGTCACCATGCCTCCTAAAGCAAGTGGAAAGGGACAGAAGAAAGCCGGTAACACCAAGGGTCCACTCCGGACAGACAAGAAGAGGCGACGTCGCCGCAAGGAGAGCTACGGAATTTACATCTACAAGGTCATGAAGCAGGTCCATCCCGACACGGGAATTTCGAGCAAGGCGATGTCCATCATGAACAGCTTCGTAAACGATATCTTCGAGCGCATTGCCGCCGAGTCTTCTCGATTGGCACACTACAACAAGAAATCAACCATCACCAGCCGAGAGGTCCAGACTGCAGTTCGACTCCTTCTCCCCGGTGAGCTGGCCAAGCACGCTGTCAGTGAGGGCACCAAGGCGGTCACCAAGTACACAACTTCAAAATAAGCTGGCCCGAGGTCATGCATAATCCAAACGGCTCTTTTCAGAGCCAACACATTTCCCAAAGAGAGATTTAAACATGCGTGTCGTATTGACTTCCTCCGCCATCCCCCCACCATCCCTCCACAGTTTTTATCACATAAAATAACATAACATGATTTTATTACAAGAACATTATTTTATGGTGTTACAAGAACCTTAATTTATTAAGATATAACCTTAATTTATGATGAGTAGGTCCTTCCTGCCGTTTCTTTCCGCTTTTAAAGTTTATAATTTCATATAAAGAAGAAGTTAATTATTCGAGTCCAAATCATCTTGAACAATGTTTTAATAAGCTAGTTTATCATTTTTTGGCGTTTATAGGCACATGCATTGCTCATTTTAAACTTCTGTTCTTTTTTGGTATTTCCTTCTCTGATTATAGGCAGTTCAAAGGCCACGCTCGGCTTTCATAAGTTTCTGGATGCAACTGTGACATCGAGTTAAGTGAGGGTCAACACATCCAACTTGAAGGCGTACATACATTTTGGGTAGGTTGCACTTTACCTTTCCTTTTTTTTTGGGGGGGGGGCCGCTGGTT
>JAMKCF010000213.1:0-47518 GCA_023634235.1 Pisaster brevispinus
CGTCCTTCTCCTTCTTTTCCGTGGGTGGGAACCACAGTAATTATCCCTCAATCGACCAGCGTGCTGCCGCTGGTCGGCCCCGCCGAGGAGAATGCTCCGCTGACCCCGGACCCCCGGGCGCGTCCATGCGAGGAGAAACCTGATTGGTGCATTCAGGATCCCCCAGAACGCCATAAGTACCCTCCTGACAGTCCACGGTGTCATTCCCAAGAACTACAACGCTAAGCGTGTCTTTCAGTTTCTTGCTAAGTAAGTAATAAACAGTCATGTCTGGACGCGGAAAGAGCGGCAAGGCCAGAAGCAAGGCTAAGAGTAGATCCTCCAGGGCCGGACTTCAGTTTCCTGTGGGTAGAGTTCACCGCTTCTTAAAGAAGGGCAACTACGGTGAGCGTGTGGGTGCAGGGGCCCCTGTCTACTTGGCGGCAGTCATGGAGTACCTCACAGCAGAAATACTTGAACTGGCTGGCAATGCTGCTCGAGACAACAAGAAGTCAAGAATCAACCCCCGCCATCTCCAGCTCGCAATCCGAAATGATGAAGAGTTGAACAAGTTGCTCAGCGGTGTCACCATTGCCCAGGGTGGTGTACTTCCCAACATCCAAGCTGTCCTGCTGCCCAAGAAGACCGCCAAGTCCAGCTCTTAGATTCATATCTTGCTAGACTACTAAACCAAACGGCTCTTACGGAGCCACCACATTAATCCAAAGAGAGATTCTAAACTTGATTGCATTTGTAAGGCCCCGAAGTTAAATTAGAAATTATTCCTTATGATTCCTTTCTTTGGTTTCTTCACATGACTTTCTTTTCCATCCAGCTTTTCTTTTTAAAACATAAACAAGCGGGTTTATCACTTCATTAAAAAAAGTCCTACAGAGAACAGAAAAACATTAAATTTTGTTGCTACTCGTTAAAAAACACCAAAAAACCAAGGTGAAAACAACGTCTGCGAAATATTAACGAACGAAATTGCTTAGCACACCCAACCCCATGCAACAACAAGGTGAAAAATATAATCTGGAGAGAGGCTCTATCCTCTTTTTATGTCTCGATCCATTAATCTTTGTATTTCCGCCTTTCTTTCCTAAACCCCGCTGTTTTGTTTTATTCAGTATTTTCCCCCTTCTCTAATTCCGCAAACCGCCCGTAGCGTGTGTGTGTGTACACACAGTACATCACACACATGTTGTTTCTATGTACAATTTTTATGCGTAATGAGCATCCCACAGCGAGTACTGTGTTGTGTTTTGCGTGTTTGCAATGTCCATTGTCTTAACGCGCGCGGAAACAAAAATAGACACGCGCGACAAACACTTCCCACCCAGGCAACACTGTACAACGTCAACATAAACTCAGAATTCACATGTACTTGCGTATAGCATGCGTTAACACTTGGTTGTATTGCAGTTTTCGTGCAAGCGCTTGCTTTGTGTACAATCAGAGTTGCGGTATATTTTGCACCCCCAATGTTTCCCGTGTGTGGCGAGTTGGCAAAAAGTAACAGCGCCCTCTTGTGGCACCATGGCATCTCGTGTGACTCGTGTCATTGCGGAGGCTGCATTATTCTTGGGAAAACTTTGTGAGTATCGCTTCTCGGCCTTTTGGCTAAGATCATGTGTAGTATCTGTTCTTTTCAGAATAATATCTGAAATGCTGCTCATCGAGCAGCAAGTATATTAATCTGATTTTTGGATGATCGGCCATGGAAGAGGGGCTTGCCCCGTCCTGGCCACGGGTTGGCCCGGTTTTGCACTACTGCCGGGATCGGCCCACACTCCCCTCTTGGGGAAATCAATAAAAAAAAAGTCAGGTTTGATTTTCAACTTTTGTTTTGCTGAGATTGTCTTGAGTTTGTTTTGTTTGTCAACAAATCATGGATGGTTTCGACGCCCACGTCCGCAACGCTTGCCTAAAATATCCAAGTTTCGGCTGACCGAGTCATTCGCTCTGGTCAGCCAGAAAATCTCTTTTCTTTGTGTAACTACTCTCTGCTCTGCACAAGTATGTCTGGTCGCGGTAAAGGTGGAAAGGGGCTCGGCAAAGGGGGTGCCAAGCGCCACCGTAAAGTTTTGCGGGACAACATCCAGGGTATCACCAAACCAGCCATCCGCCGTCTGGCCCGCCGTGGGGGAGTCAAGAGAATATCCGGTCTCATCTACGAGGAGACCCGCGGTGTTCTCAAGGTCTTCCTGGAGAATGTCATCCGGGATGCTGTAACGTACTGCGAGCACGCCAAGAGAAAAACAGTCACCGCCATGGATGTCGTCTACGCACTCAAGAGACAAGGCCGTACTTTGTACGGATTTGGAGGATAGGCAGTAACCCTGCTAAGAATCCCACATTGAAAACAACGGCTCTTTTCAGAGCCACCACAAGTTCAAAAAAGAGATAAACAACTCGTCTATTCGTTTCCTACACTCCTATCTTCCTTTTGTTGTCCTATATTTCTGTTTAAATTACGTTTAAATACAAAGTACATAAAGTCTAAAACACTATTGGGGCACTCACTGTCCATAAGTAACATCGTTTAAACAAACTTAAAACCACCGACACCCACCATTCTTAATGTTAGACGTCATGGCGATACTCCCGAAACTGTTTCTTGTTATGGCAAAGGAAACTCAACCGTCCGTGGGGGAGTCTTTTCCCTTTTCCAAAATGGAGGTGGAATTCTATTGATACTGTTTTTATAAGTTGTTTGTTGGTCCCCCACGTAATGTTTGGGGTATTATTCAATGAAGTTGTTTGTTGAGGGTTGAAATCTGTTTACAAGTCCTTTCTTGGGCTTTTAATTTGTGTTTGTTTTGTTTTTGTTGTATTTTTCCCTCCCCTCTTTTCTTTTCGTCTTCAACAAATTACTTCTCAGACAATAATGAGCTGCCAACCGTATTCCGTTAAGCATAATTATTTTCTACGATTACTTAGTTTTTCCTATGCTTAAGCAGCTACCTCCATTGTGTCAGCTTTGGCCCCGATGATGACCACTCAAGCGGTTCTGGCGGGATTTGCCCTGAATGGCCATGAGCAAATCCAATTGCGTCCCCGCCTTTGTCAGGGGCGATCCTTCAACGGGCATCCCAATCCTTTAAGAGGAGCTGCTATGCTGGCGACTTGGACCACAACTTTGAAAACAGTAAACCAAGACAATGGCTCGTACTAAGCAGACAGCACGAAAGAGTACTGGGGGTAAAGCCCCACGAAAGCAGTTGGCGACCAAGGCTGCCCGAAAGAGTGCCCCAGCTACCGGCGGCGTGAAGAAACCCCACCGTTACAGACCCGGAACTGTGGCACTGCGGGAGATTCGCCGTTACCAGAAAAGTACAGAGCTGCTTATCCGAAAGCTCCCGTTCCAGAGACTGGTCCGTGAAATAGCGCAAGACTTCAAGACCGAACTCCGATTCCAGAGCTCGGCGGTGATGGCGCTTCAAGAAGCAAGCGAGGCCTATCTTGTGGGACTCTTCGAAGACACCAATCTCTGCGCCATCCACGCTAAGCGGGTGACCATCATGCCCAAAGACATCCAACTCGCCCGCCGAATTCGTGGTGAACGAGCCTGAGAAACTCGTTTCTACTAAACAAAACGGCTCTTTTCAGAGCCACCACTTCTTTAAAGAGATTTTGTAATCATGCCCTGTGTTATCGTTCTCCGTTTTATTTCCTTCAAACTTACAAAAATTGATTTTAACTAGATCCCCTTATTACATAAGTTAGCTTCCTCAACAAGTATAACAGAAAACATGTTTCCAATGTTGAATGTGGCCCCTTTCTGGCATGACTTCAATAGCCTGCTCTATAATTGCAGATTCACAGATTATAACTGTAAACTGTTACATTACATCGTTTTTTTCCCTCTTTTTTCTTCTCTTCTTTTCTTTTCAGTGGGTGACTATCACCCCACGCACTCACTAGCTCGCCCGCTCGTCCATTATTTTATTCACTTCCATTCATTGTCTGTTAAAAATTGATACATTTTTGTATCCACCCATTTCTTTGGGATTGGCGCTCTATGTTTTGTGCATATTTCTTCTTCTTGGGAAATAATCGGTACACTAAAATTAGTATGAATGTAATTTGGTTGGTTTGAACTGGACCAAAGTGAGGTTCTATTTCGTTTATATTAAAAGTAATAGTAACTGTTTGTTTTCAATGGTTGCCTGCCCAATTCAAACACCCATTTCGGGAAGGGGAAGTTTTGGACCCCCCCCCCCCCATACTGGTTGTACAATATTAGAAAATCACCAGACCGCTTCACTGCCCACAGGGTGAGGCGCGAATTGTAACAATGGCCACTGGACACCGGATCCTCCAGGCGCAGTATAAAGCTAAACGTTCTCCGTTGTACGGGCCATCAGTCTGATTTTGTCTATCAATTCAGTACGCTTCAAATAAACACTCTAGTCACCATGCCTCCTAAAGCAAGTGGAAAGGGACAGAAGAAAGCCGGTAACACCAAGGGTCCACTCCGGACAGACAAGAAGAGGCGACGTCGCCGCAAGGAGAGCTACGGAATTTACATCTACAAGGTCATGAAGCAGGTCCATCCCGACACGGGAATTTCGAGCAAGGCGATGTCCATCATGAACAGCTTCGTAAACGATATCTTCGAGCGCATTGCCGCCGAGTCTTCTCGATTGGCACACTACAACAAGAAATCAACCATCACCAGCCGAGAGGTCCAGACTGCAGTTCGACTCCTTCTCCCCGGTGAGCTGGCCAAGCACGCTGTCAGTGAGGGCACCAAGGCGGTCACCAAGTACACAACTTCAAAATAAGCTGGCCCGAGGTCATGCATAATCCAAACGGCTCTTTTCAGAGCCAACACATTTCCCAAAGAGAGATTTAAACATGCGTGTCGTATTGACTTCCCCCGCCATCCCTCCACAGTTTTTATCACATAAAATAACATAACATGATTTTATTACAAGAACATTATTTCATGGTGTTACAAGAACCTTAATTTATTAAGATATAACCTTAATTTATGATGAGTAGGTCCTTCCTGCCGTTTCTTTCCGCTTTTAAAGTTTATAATTTCATATAAAGAAGAAGTTAATTATTCGAGTCCAAATCATCTTGAACAATGTTTTAATAAGCTAGTTTATCATTTTTTGGCGTTTATAGGCACATGCATTGCTCATTTTAAACTTCTGTTCTTTTTTGGTATTTCCTTCTCTGATTATAGGCAGTTCAAAGGCCACGCTCGGCTTTCATAAGTTTCTGGATGCAACTGTGACATCGAGTTAAGTGAGGGTCAACACATCCAACTTGAAGGCGTACATACATTTTGGGTAGGTTGCACTTTACCTTTCCTTTTTTTTTGGGGGGGGCCGCTGGTTGTCTTGATGCCATACTCTACTTCAACATCACGACAACATTAATTTACACAATTTAAACAAAGAGAAACAAATTTAATCTAAATATATACACAAACAAACACACACACACCAAAAAAAACAACAACATGACGTTTGTTTGTCACTTTGGGTCATTGATGTTTTTGCTGTTGTTGTTGTTGTTGTTGTTGTCGTCGTCGTCGTCGTCGTCGTCGTCGTCGTCCTTCTCCTTCTTTTCCGTGGGTGGGAACCACAGTAATTATCCCTCAATCGACCAGCGTGCTGCCGCTGGTCGGCCCCGCCGAGGAGAATGCTCCGCTGACCCCGGACCCCCGGGCGCGTCCATGCGAGGAGAAACCTGATTGGTGCATTCAGGATCCCCCAGAACGCCATAAGTACCCTCCTGACAGTCCACGGTGTCATTCCCAAGAACTACAACGCTAAGCGTGTCTTTCAGTTTCTTGCTAAGTAAGTAATAAACAGTCATGTCTGGACGCGGAAAGAGCGGCAAGGCCAGAAGCAAGGCTAAGAGTAGATCCTCCAGGGCCGGACTTCAGTTTCCTGTGGGTAGAGTTCACCGCTTCTTAAAGAAGGGCAACTACGGTGAGCGTGTGGGTGCAGGGGCCCCTGTCTACTTGGCGGCAGTCATGGAGTACCTCACAGCAGAAATACTTGAACTGGCTGGCAATGCTGCTCGAGACAACAAGAAGTCAAGAATCAACCCCCGCCATCTCCAGCTCGCAATCCGAAATGATGAAGAGTTGAACAAGTTGCTCAGCGGTGTCACCATTGCCCAGGGTGGTGTACTTCCCAACATCCAAGCTGTCCTGCTGCCCAAGAAGACCGCCAAGTCCAGCTCTTAGATTCATATCTTGCTAGACTACTAAACCAAACGGCTCTTACGGAGCCACCACATTAATCCAAAGAGAGATTCTAAACTTGATTGCATTTGTAAGGCCCCGAAGTTAAATTAGAAATTATTCCTTATGATTCCTTTCTTTGGTTTCTTCACATGACTTTCTTTTCCATCCAGCTTTTCTTTTTAAAACATAAACAAGCGGGTTTATCACTTCATTAAAAAAAGTCCTACAGAGAACAGAAAAACATTAAATTTTGTTGCTACTCGTTAAAAAACACCAAAAAACCAAGGTGAAAACAACGTCTGCGAAATATTAACGAACGAAATTGCTTAGCACACCCAACCCCATGCAACAACAAGGTGAAAAATATAATCTGGAGAGAGGCTCTATCCTCTTTTTATGTCTCGATCCATTAATCTTTGTATTTCCGCCTTTCTTTCCTAAACCCCGCTGTTTTGTTTTATTCAGTATTTTCCCCCTTCTCTAATTCCGCAAACCGCCCGTAGCGTGTGTGTGTGTACACACAGTACATCACACACATGTTGTTTCTATGTACAATTTTTATGCGTAATGAGCATCCCACAGCGAGTACTGTGTTGTGTTTTGCGTGTTTGCAATGTCCATTGTCTTAACGCGCGCGGAAACAAAAATAGACACGCGCGACAAACACTTCCCACCCAGGCAACACTGTACAACGTCAACATAAACTCAGAATTCACATGTACTTGCGTATAGCATGCGTTAACACTTGGTTGTATTGCAGTTTTCGTGCAAGCGCTTGCTTTGTGTACAATCAGAGTTGCGGTATATTTTGCACCCCCAATGTTTCCCGTGTGTGGCGAGTTGGCAAAAAGTAACAGCGCCCTCTTGTGGCACCATGGCATCTCGTGTGACTCGTGTCATTGCGGAGGCTGCATTATTCTTGGGAAAACTTTGTGAGTATCGCTTCTCGGCCTTTTGGCTAAGATCATGTGTAGTATCTGTTCTTTTCAGAATAATATCTGAAATGCTGCTCATCGAGCAGCAAGTATATTAATCTGATTTTTGGATGATCGGCCATGGAAGAGGGGCTTGCCCCGTCCTGGCCACGGGTTGGCCCGGTTTTGCACTACTGCCGGGATCGGCCCACACTCCCCTCTTGGGGAAATCAATAAAAAAAAAGTCAGGTTTGATTTTCAACTTTTGTTTTGCTGAGATTGTCTTGAGTTTGTTTTGTTTGTCAACAAATCATGGATGGTTTCGACGCCCACGTCCGCAACGCTTGCCTAAAATATCCAAGTTTCGGCTGACCGAGTCATTCGCTCTGGTCAGCCAGAAAATCTCTTTTCTTTGTGTAACTACTCTCTGCTCTGCACAAGTATGTCTGGTCGCGGTAAAGGTGGAAAGGGGCTCGGCAAAGGGGGTGCCAAGCGCCACCGTAAAGTTTTGCGGGACAACATCCAGGGTATCACCAAACCAGCCATCCGCCGTCTGGCCCGCCGTGGGGGAGTCAAGAGAATATCCGGTCTCATCTACGAGGAGACCCGCGGTGTTCTCAAGGTCTTCCTGGAGAATGTCATCCGGGATGCTGTAACGTACTGCGAGCACGCCAAGAGAAAAACAGTCACCGCCATGGATGTCGTCTACGCACTCAAGAGACAAGGCCGTACTTTGTACGGATTTGGAGGATAGGCAGTAACCCTGCTAAGAATCCCACATTGAAAACAACGGCTCTTTTCAGAGCCACCACAAGTTCAAAAAAGAGATAAACAACTCGTCTATTCGTTTCCTACACTCCTATCTTCCTTTTGTTGTCCTATATTTCTGTTTAAATTACGTTTAAATACAAAGTACATAAAGTCTAAAACACTATTGGGGCACTCACTGTCCATAAGTAACATCGTTTAAACAAACTTAAAACCACCGACACCCACCATTCTTAATGTTAGACGTCATGGCGATACTCCCGAAACTGTTTCTTGTTATGGCAAAGGAAACTCAACCGTCCGTGGGGGAGTCTTTTCCCTTTTCCAAAATGGAGGTGGAATTCTATTGATACTGTTTTTATAAGTTGTTTGTTGGTCCCCCACGTAATGTTTGGGGTATTATTCAATGAAGTTGTTTGTTGAGGGTTGAAATCTGTTTACAAGTCCTTTCTTGGGCTTTTAATTTGTGTTTGTTTTGTTTTTGTTGTATTTTTCCCTCCCCTCTTTTCTTTTCGTCTTCAACAAATTACTTCTCAGACAATAATGAGCTGCCAACCGTATTCCGTTAAGCATAATTATTTTCTACGATTACTTAGTTTTTCCTATGCTTAAGCAGCTACCTCCATTGTGTCAGCTTTGGCCCCGATGATGACCACTCAAGCGGTTCTGGCGGGATTTGCCCTGAATGGCCATGAGCAAATCCAATTGCGTCCCCGCCTTTGTCAGGGGCGATCCTTCAACGGGCATCCCAATCCTTTAAGAGGAGCTGCTATGCTGGCGACTTGGACCACAACTTTGAAAACAGTAAACCAAGACAATGGCTCGTACTAAGCAGACAGCACGAAAGAGTACTGGGGGTAAAGCCCCACGAAAGCAGTTGGCGACCAAGGCTGCCCGAAAGAGTGCCCCAGCTACCGGCGGCGTGAAGAAACCCCACCGTTACAGACCCGGAACTGTGGCACTGCGGGAGATTCGCCGTTACCAGAAAAGTACAGAGCTGCTTATCCGAAAGCTCCCGTTCCAGAGACTGGTCCGTGAAATAGCGCAAGACTTCAAGACCGAACTCCGATTCCAGAGCTCGGCGGTGATGGCGCTTCAAGAAGCAAGCGAGGCCTATCTTGTGGGACTCTTCGAAGACACCAATCTCTGCGCCATCCACGCTAAGCGGGTGACCATCATGCCCAAAGACATCCAACTCGCCCGCCGAATTCGTGGTGAACGAGCCTGAGAAACTCGTTTCTACTAAACAAAACGGCTCTTTTCAGAGCCACCACTTCTTTAAAGAGATTTTGTAATCATGCCCTGTGTTATCGTTCTCCGTTTTATTTCCTTCAAACTTACAAAAATTG
The DNA here is from genome assembly GCA_023634235.1 of Pisaster brevispinus. NCBI lineage: Eukaryota > Metazoa > Echinodermata > Asteroidea > Forcipulatida > Asteriidae > Pisaster > Pisaster brevispinus. The sequence continues at coordinate 9,225 of JAMKCF010000213.1, forward strand.
ATTTTAACTAGATCCCCTTATTACATAAGTTAGCTTCCTCAACAAGTATAACAGAAAACATGTTTCCAATGTTGAATGTGGCCCCTTTCTGGCATGACTTCAATAGCCTGCTCTATAATTGCAGATTCACAGATTATAACTGTAAACTGTTACATTACATCGTTTTTTTCCCTCTTTTTTCTTCTCTTCTTTTCTTTTCAGTGGGTGACTATCACCCCACGCACTCACTAGCTCGCCCGCTCGTCCATTATTTTATTCACTTCCATTCATTGTCTGTTAAAAATTGATACATTTTTGTATCCACCCATTTCTTTGGGATTGGCGCTCTATGTTTTGTGCATATTTCTTCTTCTTGGGAAATAATCGGTACACTAAAATTAGTATGAATGTAATTTGGTTGGTTTGAACTGGACCAAAGTGAGGTTCTATTTCGTTTATATTAAAAGTAATAGTAACTGTTTGTTTTCAATGGTTGCCTGCCCAATTCAAACACCCATTTCGGGAAGGGGAAGTTTTGGACCCCCCCCCCCCCATACTGGTTGTACAATATTAGAAAATCACCAGACCGCTTCACTGCCCACAGGGTGAGGCGCGAATTGTAACAATGGCCACTGGACACCGGATCCTCCAGGCGCAGTATAAAGCTAAACGTTCTCCGTTGTACGGGCCATCAGTCTGATTTTGTCTATCAATTCAGTACGCTTCAAATAAACACTCTAGTCACCATGCCTCCTAAAGCAAGTGGAAAGGGACAGAAGAAAGCCGGTAACACCAAGGGTCCACTCCGGACAGACAAGAAGAGGCGACGTCGCCGCAAGGAGAGCTACGGAATTTACATCTACAAGGTCATGAAGCAGGTCCATCCCGACACGGGAATTTCGAGCAAGGCGATGTCCATCATGAACAGCTTCGTAAACGATATCTTCGAGCGCATTGCCGCCGAGTCTTCTCGATTGGCACACTACAACAAGAAATCAACCATCACCAGCCGAGAGGTCCAGACTGCAGTTCGACTCCTTCTCCCCGGTGAGCTGGCCAAGCACGCTGTCAGTGAGGGCACCAAGGCGGTCACCAAGTACACAACTTCAAAATAAGCTGGCCCGAGGTCATGCATAATCCAAACGGCTCTTTTCAGAGCCAACACATTTCCCAAAGAGAGATTTAAACATGCGTGTCGTATTGACTTCCCCCGCCATCCCTCCACAGTTTTTATCACATAAAATAACATAACATGATTTTATTACAAGAACATTATTTCATGGTGTTACAAGAACCTTAATTTATTAAGATATAACCTTAATTTATGATGAGTAGGTCCTTCCTGCCGTTTCTTTCCGCTTTTAAAGTTTATAATTTCATATAAAGAAGAAGTTAATTATTCGAGTCCAAATCATCTTGAACAATGTTTTAATAAGCTAGTTTATCATTTTTTGGCGTTTATAGGCACATGCATTGCTCATTTTAAACTTCTGTTCTTTTTTGGTATTTCCTTCTCTGATTATAGGCAGTTCAAAGGCCACGCTCGGCTTTCATAAGTTTCTGGATGCAACTGTGACATCGAGTTAAGTGAGGGTCAACACATCCAACTTGAAGGCGTACATACATTTTGGGTAGGTTGCACTTTACCTTTCCTTTTTTTTTGGGGGGGGCCGCTGGTTGTCTTGATGCCATACTCTACTTCAACATCACGACAACATTAATTTACACAATTTAAACAAAGAGAAACAAATTTAATCTAAATATATACACAAACAAACACACACACACCAAAAAAAACAACAACATGACGTTTGTTTGTCACTTTGGGTCATTGATGTTTTTGCTGTTGTTGTTGTTGTTGTTGTTGTCGTCGTCGTCGTCGTCGTCGTCGTCGTCGTCCTTCTCCTTCTTTTCCGTGGGTGGGAACCACAGTAATTATCCCTCAATCGACCAGCGTGCTGCCGCTGGTCGGCCCCGCCGAGGAGAATGCTCCGCTGACCCCGGACCCCCGGGCGCGTCCATGCGAGGAGAAACCTGATTGGTGCATTCAGGATCCCCCAGAACGCCATAAGTACCCTCCTGACAGTCCACGGTGTCATTCCCAAGAACTACAACGCTAAGCGTGTCTTTCAGTTTCTTGCTAAGTAAGTAATAAACAGTCATGTCTGGACGCGGAAAGAGCGGCAAGGCCAGAAGCAAGGCTAAGAGTAGATCCTCCAGGGCCGGACTTCAGTTTCCTGTGGGTAGAGTTCACCGCTTCTTAAAGAAGGGCAACTACGGTGAGCGTGTGGGTGCAGGGGCCCCTGTCTACTTGGCGGCAGTCATGGAGTACCTCACAGCAGAAATACTTGAACTGGCTGGCAATGCTGCTCGAGACAACAAGAAGTCAAGAATCAACCCCCGCCATCTCCAGCTCGCAATCCGAAATGATGAAGAGTTGAACAAGTTGCTCAGCGGTGTCACCATTGCCCAGGGTGGTGTACTTCCCAACATCCAAGCTGTCCTGCTGCCCAAGAAGACCGCCAAGTCCAGCTCTTAGATTCATATCTTGCTAGACTACTAAACCAAACGGCTCTTACGGAGCCACCACATTAATCCAAAGAGAGATTCTAAACTTGATTGCATTTGTAAGGCCCCGAAGTTAAATTAGAAATTATTCCTTATGATTCCTTTCTTTGGTTTCTTCACATGACTTTCTTTTCCATCCAGCTTTTCTTTTTAAAACATAAACAAGCGGGTTTATCACTTCATTAAAAAAAGTCCTACAGAGAACAGAAAAACATTAAATTTTGTTGCTACTCGTTAAAAAACACCAAAAAACCAAGGTGAAAACAACGTCTGCGAAATATTAACGAACGAAATTGCTTAGCACACCCAACCCCATGCAACAACAAGGTGAAAAATATAATCTGGAGAGAGGCTCTATCCTCTTTTTATGTCTCGATCCATTAATCTTTGTATTTCCGCCTTTCTTTCCTAAACCCCGCTGTTTTGTTTTATTCAGTATTTTCCCCCTTCTCTAATTCCGCAAACCGCCCGTAGCGTGTGTGTGTGTACACACAGTACATCACACACATGTTGTTTCTATGTACAATTTTTATGCGTAATGAGCATCCCACAGCGAGTACTGTGTTGTGTTTTGCGTGTTTGCAATGTCCATTGTCTTAACGCGCGCGGAAACAAAAATAGACACGCGCGACAAACACTTCCCACCCAGGCAACACTGTACAACGTCAACATAAACTCAGAATTCACATGTACTTGCGTATAGCATGCGTTAACACTTGGTTGTATTGCAGTTTTCGTGCAAGCGCTTGCTTTGTGTACAATCAGAGTTGCGGTATATTTTGCACCCCCAATGTTTCCCGTGTGTGGCGAGTTGGCAAAAAGTAACAGCGCCCTCTTGTGGCACCATGGCATCTCGTGTGACTCGTGTCATTGCGGAGGCTGCATTATTCTTGGGAAAACTTTGTGAGTATCGCTTCTCGGCCTTTTGGCTAAGATCATGTGTAGTATCTGTTCTTTTCAGAATAATATCTGAAATGCTGCTCATCGAGCAGCAAGTATATTAATCTGATTTTTGGATGATCGGCCATGGAAGAGGGGCTTGCCCCGTCCTGGCCACGGGTTGGCCCGGTTTTGCACTACTGCCGGGATCGGCCCACACTCCCCTCTTGGGGAAATCAATAAAAAAAAAGTCAGGTTTGATTTTCAACTTTTGTTTTGCTGAGATTGTCTTGAGTTTGTTTTGTTTGTCAACAAATCATGGATGGTTTCGACGCCCACGTCCGCAACGCTTGCCTAAAATATCCAAGTTTCGGCTGACCGAGTCATTCGCTCTGGTCAGCCAGAAAATCTCTTTTCTTTGTGTAACTACTCTCTGCTCTGCACAAGTATGTCTGGTCGCGGTAAAGGTGGAAAGGGGCTCGGCAAAGGGGGTGCCAAGCGCCACCGTAAAGTTTTGCGGGACAACATCCAGGGTATCACCAAACCAGCCATCCGCCGTCTGGCCCGCCGTGGGGGAGTCAAGAGAATATCCGGTCTCATCTACGAGGAGACCCGCGGTGTTCTCAAGGTCTTCCTGGAGAATGTCATCCGGGATGCTGTAACGTACTGCGAGCACGCCAAGAGAAAAACAGTCACCGCCATGGATGTCGTCTACGCACTCAAGAGACAAGGCCGTACTTTGTACGGATTTGGAGGATAGGCAGTAACCCTGCTAAGAATCCCACATTGAAAACAACGGCTCTTTTCAGAGCCACCACAAGTTCAAAAAAGAGATAAACAACTCGTCTATTCGTTTCCTACACTCCTATCTTCCTTTTGTTGTCCTATATTTCTGTTTAAATTACGTTTAAATACAAAGTACATAAAGTCTAAAACACTATTGGGGCACTCACTGTCCATAAGTAACATCGTTTAAACAAACTTAAAACCACCGACACCCACCATTCTTAATGTTAGACGTCATGGCGATACTCCCGAAACTGTTTCTTGTTATGGCAAAGGAAACTCAACCGTCCGTGGGGGAGTCTTTTCCCTTTTCCAAAATGGAGGTGGAATTCTATTGATACTGTTTTTATAAGTTGTTTGTTGGTCCCCCACGTAATGTTTGGGGTATTATTCAATGAAGTTGTTTGTTGAGGGTTGAAATCTGTTTACAAGTCCTTTCTTGGGCTTTTAATTTGTGTTTGTTTTGTTTTTGTTGTATTTTTCCCTCCCCTCTTTTCTTTTCGTCTTCAACAAATTACTTCTCAGACAATAATGAGCTGCCAACCGTATTCCGTTAAGCATAATTATTTTCTACGATTACTTAGTTTTTCCTATGCTTAAGCAGCTACCTCCATTGTGTCAGCTTTGGCCCCGATGATGACCACTCAAGCGGTTCTGGCGGGATTTGCCCTGAATGGCCATGAGCAAATCCAATTGCGTCCCCGCCTTTGTCAGGGGCGATCCTTCAACGGGCATCCCAATCCTTTAAGAGGAGCTGCTATGCTGGCGACTTGGACCACAACTTTGAAAACAGTAAACCAAGACAATGGCTCGTACTAAGCAGACAGCACGAAAGAGTACTGGGGGTAAAGCCCCACGAAAGCAGTTGGCGACCAAGGCTGCCCGAAAGAGTGCCCCAGCTACCGGCGGCGTGAAGAAACCCCACCGTTACAGACCCGGAACTGTGGCACTGCGGGAGATTCGCCGTTACCAGAAAAGTACAGAGCTGCTTATCCGAAAGCTCCCGTTCCAGAGACTGGTCCGTGAAATAGCGCAAGACTTCAAGACCGAACTCCGATTCCAGAGCTCGGCGGTGATGGCGCTTCAAGAAGCAAGCGAGGCCTATCTTGTGGGACTCTTCGAAGACACCAATCTCTGCGCCATCCACGCTAAGCGGGTGACCATCATGCCCAAAGACATCCAACTCGCCCGCCGAATTCGTGGTGAACGAGCCTGAGAAACTCGTTTCTACTAAACAAAACGGCTCTTTTCAGAGCCACCACTTCTTTAAAGAGATTTTGTAATCATGCCCTGTGTTATCGTTCTCCGTTTTATTTCCTTCAAACTTACAAAAATTGATTTTAACTAGATCCCCTTATTACATAAGTTAGCTTCCTCAACAAGTATAACAGAAAACATGTTTCCAATGTTGAATGTGGCCCCTTTCTGGCATGACTTCAATAGCCTGCTCTATAATTGCAGATTCACAGATTATAACTGTAAACTGTTACATTACATCGTTTTTTTCCCTCTTTTTTCTTCTCTTCTTTTCTTTTCAGTGGGTGACTATCACCCCACGCACTCACTAGCTCGCCCGCTCGTCCATTATTTTATTCACTTCCATTCATTGTCTGTTAAAAATTGATACATTTTTGTATCCACCCATTTCTTTGGGATTGGCGCTCTATGTTTTGTGCATATTTCTTCTTCTTGGGAAATAATCGGTACACTAAAATTAGTATGAATGTAATTTGGTTGGTTTGAACTGGACCAAAGTGAGGTTCTATTTCGTTTATATTAAAAGTAATAGTAACTGTTTGTTTTCAATGGTTGCCTGCCCAATTCAAACACCCATTTCGGGAAGGGGAAGTTTTGGACCCCCCCCCCCCCATACTGGTTGTACAATATTAGAAAATCACCAGACCGCTTCACTGCCCACAGGGTGAGGCGCGAATTGTAACAATGGCCACTGGACACCGGATCCTCCAGGCGCAGTATAAAGCTAAACGTTCTCCGTTGTACGGGCCATCAGTCTGATTTTGTCTATCAATTCAGTACGCTTCAAATAAACACTCTAGTCACCATGCCTCCTAAAGCAAGTGGAAAGGGACAGAAGAAAGCCGGTAACACCAAGGGTCCACTCCGGACAGACAAGAAGAGGCGACGTCGCCGCAAGGAGAGCTACGGAATTTACATCTACAAGGTCATGAAGCAGGTCCATCCCGACACGGGAATTTCGAGCAAGGCGATGTCCATCATGAACAGCTTCGTAAACGATATCTTCGAGCGCATTGCCGCCGAGTCTTCTCGATTGGCACACTACAACAAGAAATCAACCATCACCAGCCGAGAGGTCCAGACTGCAGTTCGACTCCTTCTCCCCGGTGAGCTGGCCAAGCACGCTGTCAGTGAGGGCACCAAGGCGGTCACCAAGTACACAACTTCAAAATAAGCTGGCCCGAGGTCATGCATAATCCAAACGGCTCTTTTCAGAGCCAACACATTTCCCAAAGAGAGATTTAAACATGCGTGTCGTATTGACTTCCCCCGCCATCCCTCCACAGTTTTTATCACATAAAATAACATAACATGATTTTATTACAAGAACATTATTTCATGGTGTTACAAGAACCTTAATTTATTAAGATATAACCTTAATTTATGATGAGTAGGTCCTTCCTGCCGTTTCTTTCCGCTTTTAAAGTTTATAATTTCATATAAAGAAGAAGTTAATTATTCGAGTCCAAATCATCTTGAACAATGTTTTAATAAGCTAGTTTATCATTTTTTGGCGTTTATAGGCACATGCATTGCTCATTTTAAACTTCTGTTCTTTTTTGGTATTTCCTTCTCTGATTATAGGCAGTTCAAAGGCCACGCTCGGCTTTCATAAGTTTCTGGATGCAACTGTGACATCGAGTTAAGTGAGGGTCAACACATCCAACTTGAAGGCGTACATACATTTTGGGTAGGTTGCACTTTACCTTTCCTTTTTTTTTGGGGGGGGCCGCTGGTTGTCTTGATGCCATACTCTACTTCAACATCACGACAACATTAATTTACACAATTTAAACAAAGAGAAACAAATTTAATCTAAATATATACACAAACAAACACACACACACCAAAAAAAACAACAACATGACGTTTGTTTGTCACTTTGGGTCATTGATGTTTTTGCTGTTGTTGTTGTTGTTGTTGTTGTCGTCGTCGTCGTCGTCGTCGTCGTCGTCGTCCTTCTCCTTCTTTTCCGTGGGTGGGAACCACAGTAATTATCCCTCAATCGACCAGCGTGCTGCCGCTGGTCGGCCCCGCCGAGGAGAATGCTCCGCTGACCCCGGACCCCCGGGCGCGTCCATGCGAGGAGAAACCTGATTGGTGCATTCAGGATCCCCCAGAACGCCATAAGTACCCTCCTGACAGTCCACGGTGTCATTCCCAAGAACTACAACGCTAAGCGTGTCTTTCAGTTTCTTGCTAAGTAAGTAATAAACAGTCATGTCTGGACGCGGAAAGAGCGGCAAGGCCAGAAGCAAGGCTAAGAGTAGATCCTCCAGGGCCGGACTTCAGTTTCCTGTGGGTAGAGTTCACCGCTTCTTAAAGAAGGGCAACTACGGTGAGCGTGTGGGTGCAGGGGCCCCTGTCTACTTGGCGGCAGTCATGGAGTACCTCACAGCAGAAATACTTGAACTGGCTGGCAATGCTGCTCGAGACAACAAGAAGTCAAGAATCAACCCCCGCCATCTCCAGCTCGCAATCCGAAATGATGAAGAGTTGAACAAGTTGCTCAGCGGTGTCACCATTGCCCAGGGTGGTGTACTTCCCAACATCCAAGCTGTCCTGCTGCCCAAGAAGACCGCCAAGTCCAGCTCTTAGATTCATATCTTGCTAGACTACTAAACCAAACGGCTCTTACGGAGCCACCACATTAATCCAAAGAGAGATTCTAAACTTGATTGCATTTGTAAGGCCCCGAAGTTAAATTAGAAATTATTCCTTATGATTCCTTTCTTTGGTTTCTTCACATGACTTTCTTTTCCATCCAGCTTTTCTTTTTAAAACATAAACAAGCGGGTTTATCACTTCATTAAAAAAAGTCCTACAGAGAACAGAAAAACATTAAATTTTGTTGCTACTCGTTAAAAAACACCAAAAAACCAAGGTGAAAACAACGTCTGCGAAATATTAACGAACGAAATTGCTTAGCACACCCAACCCCATGCAACAACAAGGTGAAAAATATAATCTGGAGAGAGGCTCTATCCTCTTTTTATGTCTCGATCCATTAATCTTTGTATTTCCGCCTTTCTTTCCTAAACCCCGCTGTTTTGTTTTATTCAGTATTTTCCCCCTTCTCTAATTCCGCAAACCGCCCGTAGCGTGTGTGTGTGTACACACAGTACATCACACACATGTTGTTTCTATGTACAATTTTTATGCGTAATGAGCATCCCACAGCGAGTACTGTGTTGTGTTTTGCGTGTTTGCAATGTCCATTGTCTTAACGCGCGCGGAAACAAAAATAGACACGCGCGACAAACACTTCCCACCCAGGCAACACTGTACAACGTCAACATAAACTCAGAATTCACATGTACTTGCGTATAGCATGCGTTAACACTTGGTTGTATTGCAGTTTTCGTGCAAGCGCTTGCTTTGTGTACAATCAGAGTTGCGGTATATTTTGCACCCCCAATGTTTCCCGTGTGTGGCGAGTTGGCAAAAAGTAACAGCGCCCTCTTGTGGCACCATGGCATCTCGTGTGACTCGTGTCATTGCGGAGGCTGCATTATTCTTGGGAAAACTTTGTGAGTATCGCTTCTCGGCCTTTTGGCTAAGATCATGTGTAGACCACAGCTACAGCCATCCTGTCCAGGCTCGAGGCATTACTCGGTGTCCGTGTCGGGGATGGGACCTGATCCTTTAAACCGCAACAAGGGTGGCAGTATTCGATTTGTTTCATCTTGTTCCAAGTTAGGCATATCCCACATAAGAGTCGGTTATATCCCTTTTTTTCCTGAAAGAGGTTGATTGACGTCGTCACTACAGAAGGCACATGTAAAAGATTAATTGAAAAACTACTGTAATTTTTGTAAATAACCATGAGCTTTCATGGTCTGTGCATTAACTGTATGAGAAAGCCCGAATGGCTTATTTGGAATAATAAACCATTTTATAAACCGTATCTGTTCTTTTCAGAATAATATCTGAAATGCTGCTCATCGAGCAGCAAGTATATTAATCTGATTTTTGGATGATCGGCCATGGAAGAGGGGCTTGCCCCGTCCTGGCCACGGGTTGGCCCGGTTTTGCACTACTGCCGGGATCGGCCCACACTCCCCTCTTGGGGAAATCAATAAAAAAAAAGTCAGGTTTGATTTTCAACTTTTGTTTTGCTGAGATTGTCTTGAGTTTGTTTTGTTTGTCAACAAATCATGGATGGTTTCGACGCCCACGTCCGCAACGCTTGCCTAAAATATCCAAGTTTCGGCTGACCGAGTCATTCGCTCTGGTCAGCCAGAAAATCTCTTTTCTTTGTGTAACTACTCTCTGCTCTGCACAAGTATGTCTGGTCGCGGTAAAGGTGGAAAGGGGCTCGGCAAAGGGGGTGCCAAGCGCCACCGTAAAGTTTTGCGGGACAACATCCAGGGTATCACCAAACCAGCCATCCGCCGTCTGGCCCGCCGTGGGGGAGTCAAGAGAATATCCGGTCTCATCTACGAGGAGACCCGCGGTGTTCTCAAGGTCTTCCTGGAGAATGTCATCCGGGATGCTGTAACGTACTGCGAGCACGCCAAGAGAAAAACAGTCACCGCCATGGATGTCGTCTACGCACTCAAGAGACAAGGCCGTACTTTGTACGGATTTGGAGGATAGGCAGTAACCCTGCTAAGAATCCCACATTGAAAACAACGGCTCTTTTCAGAGCCACCACAAGTTCAAAAAAGAGATAAACAACTCGTCTATTCGTTTCCTACACTCCTATCTTCCTTTTGTTGTCCTATATTTCTGTTTAAATTACGTTTAAATACAAAGTACATAAAGTCTAAAACACTATTGGGGCACTCACTGTCCATAAGTAACATCGTTTAAACAAACTTAAAACCACCGACACCCACCATTCTTAATGTTAGACGTCATGGCGATACTCCCGAAACTGTTTCTTGTTATGGCAAAGGAAACTCAACCGTCCGTGGGGGAGTCTTTTCCCTTTTCCAAAATGGAGGTGGAATTCTATTGATACTGTTTTTATAAGTTGTTTGTTGGTCCCCCACGTAATGTTTGGGGTATTATTCAATGAAGTTGTTTGTTGAGGGTTGAAATCTGTTTACAAGTCCTTTCTTGGGCTTTTAATTTGTGTTTGTTTTGTTTTTGTTGTATTTTTCCCTCCCCTCTTTTCTTTTCGTCTTCAACAAATTACTTCTCAGACAATAATGAGCTGCCAACCGTATTCCGTTAAGCATAATTATTTTCTACGATTACTTAGTTTTTCCTATGCTTAAGCAGCTACCTCCATTGTGTCAGCTTTGGCCCCGATGATGACCACTCAAGCGGTTCTGGCGGGATTTGCCCTGAATGGCCATGAGCAAATCCAATTGCGTCCCCGCCTTTGTCAGGGGCGATCCTTCAACGGGCATCCCAATCCTTTAAGAGGAGCTGCTATGCTGGCGACTTGGACCACAACTTTGAAAACAGTAAACCAAGACAATGGCTCGTACTAAGCAGACAGCACGAAAGAGTACTGGGGGTAAAGCCCCACGAAAGCAGTTGGCGACCAAGGCTGCCCGAAAGAGTGCCCCAGCTACCGGCGGCGTGAAGAAACCCCACCGTTACAGACCCGGAACTGTGGCACTGCGGGAGATTCGCCGTTACCAGAAAAGTACAGAGCTGCTTATCCGAAAGCTCCCGTTCCAGAGACTGGTCCGTGAAATAGCGCAAGACTTCAAGACCGAACTCCGATTCCAGAGCTCGGCGGTGATGGCGCTTCAAGAAGCAAGCGAGGCCTATCTTGTGGGACTCTTCGAAGACACCAATCTCTGCGCCATCCACGCTAAGCGGGTGACCATCATGCCCAAAGACATCCAACTCGCCCGCCGAATTCGTGGTGAACGAGCCTGAGAAACTCGTTTCTACTAAACAAAACGGCTCTTTTCAGAGCCACCACTTCTTTAAAGAGATTTTGTAATCATGCCCTGTGTTATCGTTCTCCGTTTTATTTCCTTCAAACTTACAAAAATTGATTTTAACTAGATCCCCTTATTACATAAGTTAGCTTCCTCAACAAGTATAACAGAAAACATGTTTCCAATGTTGAATGTGGCCCCTTTCTGGCATGACTTCAATAGCCTGCTCTATAATTGCAGATTCACAGATTATAACTGTAAACTGTTACATTACATCGTTTTTTTCCCTCTTTTTTCTTCTCTTCTTTTCTTTTCAGTGGGTGACTATCACCCCACGCACTCACTAGCTCGCCCGCTCGTCCATTATTTTATTCACTTCCATTCATTGTCTGTTAAAAATTGATACATTTTTGTATCCACCCATTTCTTTGGGATTGGCGCTCTATGTTTTGTGCATATTTCTTCTTCTTGGGAAATAATCGGTACACTAAAATTAGTATGAATGTAATTTGGTTGGTTTGAACTGGACCAAAGTGAGGTTCTATTTCGTTTATATTAAAAGTAATAGTAACTGTTTGTTTTCAATGGTTGCCTGCCCAATTCAAACACCCATTTCGGGAAGGGGAAGTTTTGGACCCCCCCCCCCCATACTGGTTGTACAATATTAGAAAATCACCAGACCGCTTCACTGCCCACAGGGTGAGGCGCGAATTGTAACAATGGCCACTGGACACCGGATCCTCCAGGCGCAGTATAAAGCTAAACGTTCTCCGTTGTACGGGCCATCAGTCTGATTTTGTCTATCAATTCAGTACGCTTCAAATAAACACTCTAGTCACCATGCCTCCTAAAGCAAGTGGAAAGGGACAGAAGAAAGCCGGTAACACCAAGGGTCCACTCCGGACAGACAAGAAGAGGCGACGTCGCCGCAAGGAGAGCTACGGAATTTACATCTACAAGGTCATGAAGCAGGTCCATCCCGACACGGGAATTTCGAGCAAGGCGATGTCCATCATGAACAGCTTCGTAAACGATATCTTCGAGCGCATTGCCGCCGAGTCTTCTCGATTGGCACACTACAACAAGAAATCAACCATCACCAGCCGAGAGGTCCAGACTGCAGTTCGACTCCTTCTCCCCGGTGAGCTGGCCAAGCACGCTGTCAGTGAGGGCACCAAGGCGGTCACCAAGTACACAACTTCAAAATAAGCTGGCCCGAGGTCATGCATAATCCAAACGGCTCTTTTCAGAGCCAACACATTTCCCAAAGAGAGATTTAAACATGCGTGTCGTATTGACTTCCCCCGCCATCCCTCCACAGTTTTTATCACATAAAATAACATAACATGATTTTATTACAAGAACATTATTTCATGGTGTTACAAGAACCTTAATTTATTAAGATATAACCTTAATTTATGATGAGTAGGTCCTTCCTGCCGTTTCTTTCCGCTTTTAAAGTTTATAATTTCATATAAAGAAGAAGTTAATTATTCGAGTCCAAATCATCTTGAACAATGTTTTAATAAGCTAGTTTATCATTTTTTGGCGTTTATAGGCACATGCATTGCTCATTTTAAACTTCTGTTCTTTTTTGGTATTTCCTTCTCTGATTATAGGCAGTTCAAAGGCCACGCTCGGCTTTCATAAGTTTCTGGATGCAACTGTGACATCGAGTTAAGTGAGGGTCAACACATCCAACTTGAAGGCGTACATACATTTTGGGTAGGTTGCACTTTACCTTTCCTTTTTTTTTGGGGGGGGCCGCTGGTTGTCTTGATGCCATACTCTACTTCAACATCACGACAACATTAATTTACACAATTTAAACAAAGAGAAACAAATTTAATCTAAATATATACACAAACAAACACACACACACCAAAAAAAACAACAACATGACGTTTGTTTGTCACTTTGGGTCATTGATGTTTTTGCTGTTGTTGTTGTTGTTGTTGTTGTCGTCGTCGTCGTCGTCGTCGTCGTCGTCGTCCTTCTCCTTCTTTTCCGTGGGTGGGAACCACAGTAATTATCCCTCAATCGACCAGCGTGCTGCCGCTGGTCGGCCCCGCCGAGGAGAATGCTCCGCTGACCCCGGACCCCCGGGCGCGTCCATGCGAGGAGAAACCTGATTGGTGCATTCAGGATCCCCCAGAACGCCATAAGTACCCTCCTGACAGTCCACGGTGTCATTCCCAAGAACTACAACGCTAAGCGTGTCTTTCAGTTTCTTGCTAAGTAAGTAATAAACAGTCATGTCTGGACGCGGAAAGAGCGGCAAGGCCAGAAGCAAGGCTAAGAGTAGATCCTCCAGGGCCGGACTTCAGTTTCCTGTGGGTAGAGTTCACCGCTTCTTAAAGAAGGGCAACTACGGTGAGCGTGTGGGTGCAGGGGCCCCTGTCTACTTGGCGGCAGTCATGGAGTACCTCACAGCAGAAATACTTGAACTGGCTGGCAATGCTGCTCGAGACAACAAGAAGTCAAGAATCAACCCCCGCCATCTCCAGCTCGCAATCCGAAATGATGAAGAGTTGAACAAGTTGCTCAGCGGTGTCACCATTGCCCAGGGTGGTGTACTTCCCAACATCCAAGCTGTCCTGCTGCCCAAGAAGACCGCCAAGTCCAGCTCTTAGATTCATATCTTGCTAGACTACTAAACCAAACGGCTCTTACGGAGCCACCACATTAATCCAAAGAGAGATTCTAAACTTGATTGCATTTGTAAGGCCCCGAAGTTAAATTAGAAATTATTCCTTATGATTCCTTTCTTTGGTTTCTTCACATGACTTTCTTTTCCATCCAGCTTTTCTTTTTAAAACATAAACAAGCGGGTTTATCACTTCATTAAAAAAAGTCCTACAGAGAACAGAAAAACATTAAATTTTGTTGCTACTCGTTAAAAAACACCAAAAAACCAAGGTGAAAACAACGTCTGCGAAATATTAACGAACGAAATTGCTTAGCACACCCAACCCCATGCAACAACAAGGTGAAAAATATAATCTGGAGAGAGGCTCTATCCTCTTTTTATGTCTCGATCCATTAATCTTTGTATTTCCGCCTTTCTTTCCTAAACCCCGCTGTTTTGTTTTATTCAGTATTTTCCCCCTTCTCTAATTCCGCAAACCGCCCGTAGCGTGTGTGTGTGTACACACAGTACATCACACACATGTTGTTTCTATGTACAATTTTTATGCGTAATGAGCATCCCACAGCGAGTACTGTGTTGTGTTTTGCGTGTTTGCAATGTCCATTGTCTTAACGCGCGCGGAAACAAAAATAGACACGCGCGACAAACACTTCCCACCCAGGCAACACTGTACAACGTCAACATAAACTCAGAATTCACATGTACTTGCGTATAGCATGCGTTAACACTTGGTTGTATTGCAGTTTTCGTGCAAGCGCTTGCTTTGTGTACAATCAGAGTTGCGGTATATTTTGCACCCCCAATGTTTCCCGTGTGTGGCGAGTTGGCAAAAAGTAACAGCGCCCTCTTGTGGCACCATGGCATCTCGTGTGACTCGTGTCATTGCGGAGGCTGCATTATTCTTGGGAAAACTTTGTGAGTATCGCTTCTCGGCCTTTTGGCTGGGAAGTTATTTCTAAGAAATCTGTTCTTTTCAGAATAATATCTGAAATGCTGCTCATCGAGCAGCAAGTATATTAATCTGATTTTTGGATGATCGGCCATGGAAGAGGGGCTTGCCCCGTCCTGGCCACGGGTTGGCCCGGTTTTGCACTACTGCCGGGATCGGCCCACACTCCCCTCTTGGGGAAATCAATAAAAAAAAAGTCAGGTTTGATTTTCAACTTTTGTTTTGCTGAGATTGTCTTGAGTTTGTTTTGTTTGTCAACAAATCATGGATGGTTTCGACGCCCACGTCCGCAACGCTTGCCTAAAATATCCAAGTTTCGGCTGACCGAGTCATTCGCTCTGGTCAGCCAGAAAATCTCTTTTCTTTGTGTAACTACTCTCTGCTCTGCACAAGTATGTCTGGTCGCGGTAAAGGTGGAAAGGGGCTCGGCAAAGGGGGTGCCAAGCGCCACCGTAAAGTTTTGCGGGACAACATCCAGGGTATCACCAAACCAGCCATCCGCCGTCTGGCCCGCCGTGGGGGAGTCAAGAGAATATCCGGTCTCATCTACGAGGAGACCCGCGGTGTTCTCAAGGTCTTCCTGGAGAATGTCATCCGGGATGCTGTAACGTACTGCGAGCACGCCAAGAGAAAAACAGTCACCGCCATGGATGTCGTCTACGCACTCAAGAGACAAGGCCGTACTTTGTACGGATTTGGAGGATAGGCAGTAACCCTGCTAAGAATCCCACATTGAAAACAACGGCTCTTTTCAGAGCCACCACAAGTTCAAAAAAGAGATAAACAACTCGTCTATTCGTTTCCTACACTCCTATCTTCCTTTTGTTGTCCTATATTTCTGTTTAAATTACGTTTAAATACAAAGTACATAAAGTCTAAAACACTATTGGGGCACTCACTGTCCATAAGTAACATCGTTTAAACAAACTTAAAACCACCGACACCCACCATTCTTAATGTTAGACGTCATGGCGATACTCCCGAAACTGTTTCTTGTTATGGCAAAGGAAACTCAACCGTCCGTGGGGGAGTCTTTTCCCTTTTCCAAAATGGAGGTGGAATTCTATTGATACTGTTTTTATAAGTTGTTTGTTGGTCCCCCACGTAATGTTTGGGGTATTATTCAATGAAGTTGTTTGTTGAGGGTTGAAATCTGTTTACAAGTCCTTTCTTGGGCTTTTAATTTGTGTTTGTTTTGTTTTTGTTGTATTTTTCCCTCCCCTCTTTTCTTTTCGTCTTCAACAAATTACTTCTCAGACAATAATGAGCTGCCAACCGTATTCCGTTAAGCATAATTATTTTCTACGATTACTTAGTTTTTCCTATGCTTAAGCAGCTACCTCCATTGTGTCAGCTTTGGCCCCGATGATGACCACTCAAGCGGTTCTGGCGGGATTTGCCCTGAATGGCCATGAGCAAATCCAATTGCGTCCCCGCCTTTGTCAGGGGCGATCCTTCAACGGGCATCCCAATCCTTTAAGAGGAGCTGCTATGCTGGCGACTTGGACCACAACTTTGAAAACAGTAAACCAAGACAATGGCTCGTACTAAGCAGACAGCACGAAAGAGTACTGGGGGTAAAGCCCCACGAAAGCAGTTGGCGACCAAGGCTGCCCGAAAGAGTGCCCCAGCTACCGGCGGCGTGAAGAAACCCCACCGTTACAGACCCGGAACTGTGGCACTGCGGGAGATTCGCCGTTACCAGAAAAGTACAGAGCTGCTTATCCGAAAGCTCCCGTTCCAGAGACTGGTCCGTGAAATAGCGCAAGACTTCAAGACCGAACTCCGATTCCAGAGCTCGGCGGTGATGGCGCTTCAAGAAGCAAGCGAGGCCTATCTTGTGGGACTCTTCGAAGACACCAATCTCTGCGCCATCCACGCTAAGCGGGTGACCATCATGCCCAAAGACATCCAACTCGCCCGCCGAATTCGTGGTGAACGAGCCTGAGAAACTCGTTTCTACTAAACAAAACGGCTCTTTTCAGAGCCACCACTTCTTTAAAGAGATTTTGTAATCATGCCCTGTGTTATCGTTCTCCGTTTTATTTCCTTCAAACTTACAAAAATTGATTTTAACTAGATCCCCTTATTACATAAGTTAGCTTCCTCAACAAGTATAACAGAAAACATGTTTCCAATGTTGAATGTGGCCCCTTTCTGGCATGACTTCAATAGCCTGCTCTATAATTGCAGATTCACAGATTATAACTGTAAACTGTTACATTACATCGTTTTTTTCCCTCTTTTTTCTTCTCTTCTTTTCTTTTCAGTGGGTGACTATCACCCCACGCACTCACTAGCTCGCCCGCTCGTCCATTATTTTATTCACTTCCATTCATTGTCTGTTAAAAATTGATACATTTTTGTATCCACCCATTTCTTTGGGATTGGCGCTCTATGTTTTGTGCATATTTCTTCTTCTTGGGAAATAATCGGTACACTAAAATTAGTATGAATGTAATTTGGTTGGTTTGAACTGGACCAAAGTGAGGTTCTATTTCGTTTATATTAAAAGTAATAGTAACTGTTTGTTTTCAATGGTTGCCTGCCCAATTCAAACACCCATTTCGGGAAGGGGAAGTTTTGGACCCCCCCCCCCCCCCCATACTGGTTGTACAATATTAGAAAATCACCAGACCGCTTCACTGCCCACAGGGTGAGGCGCGAATTGTAACAATGGCCACTGGACACCGGATCCTCCAGGCGCAGTATAAAGCTAAACGTTCTCCGTTGTACGGGCCATCAGTCTGATTTTGTCTATCAATTCAGTACGCTTCAAATAAACACTCTAGTCACCATGCCTCCTAAAGCAAGTGGAAAGGGACAGAAGAAAGCCGGTAACACCAAGGGTCCACTCCGGACAGACAAGAAGAGGCGACGTCGCCGCAAGGAGAGCTACGGAATTTACATCTACAAGGTCATGAAGCAGGTCCATCCCGACACGGGAATTTCGAGCAAGGCGATGTCCATCATGAACAGCTTCGTAAACGATATCTTCGAGCGCATTGCCGCCGAGTCTTCTCGATTGGCACACTACAACAAGAAATCAACCATCACCAGCCGAGAGGTCCAGACTGCAGTTCGACTCCTTCTCCCCGGTGAGCTGGCCAAGCACGCTGTCAGTGAGGGCACCAAGGCGGTCACCAAGTACACAACTTCAAAATAAGCTGGCCCGAGGTCATGCATAATCCAAACGGCTCTTTTCAGAGCCAACACATTTCCCAAAGAGAGATTTAAACATGCGTGTCGTATTGACTTCCCCCGCCATCCCTCCACAGTTTTTATCACATAAAATAACATAACATGATTTTATTACAAGAACATTATTTCATGGTGTTACAAGAACCTTAATTTATTAAGATATAACCTTAATTTATGATGAGTAGGTCCTTCCTGCCGTTTCTTTCCGCTTTTAAAGTTTATAATTTCATATAAAGAAGAAGTTAATTATTCGAGTCCAAATCATCTTGAACAATGTTTTAATAAGCTAGTTTATCATTTTTTGGCGTTTATAGGCACATGCATTGCTCATTTTAAACTTCTGTTCTTTTTTGGTATTTCCTTCTCTGATTATAGGCAGTTCAAAGGCCACGCTCGGCTTTCATAAGTTTCTGGATGCAACTGTGACATCGAGTTAAGTGAGGGTCAACACATCCAACTTGAAGGCGTACATACATTTTGGGTAGGTTGCACTTTACCTTTCCTTTTTTTTTGGGGGGGGCCGCTGGTTGTCTTGATGCCATACTCTACTTCAACATCACGACAACATTAATTTACACAATTTAAACAAAGAGAAACAAATTTAATCTAAATATATACACAAACAAACACACACACACCAAAAAAAACAACAACATGACGTTTGTTTGTCACTTTGGGTCATTGATGTTTTTGCTGTTGTTGTTGTTGTTGTTGTTGTCGTCGTCGTCGTCGTCGTCGTCGTCGTCGTCCTTCTCCTTCTTTTCCGTGGGTGGGAACCACAGTAATTATCCCTCAATCGACCAGCGTGCTGCCGCTGGTCGGCCCCGCCGAGGAGAATGCTCCGCTGACCCCGGACCCCCGGGCGCGTCCATGCGAGGAGAAACCTGATTGGTGCATTCAGGATCCCCCAGAACGCCATAAGTACCCTCCTGACAGTCCACGGTGTCATTCCCAAGAACTACAACGCTAAGCGTGTCTTTCAGTTTCTTGCTAAGTAAGTAATAAACAGTCATGTCTGGACGCGGAAAGAGCGGCAAGGCCAGAAGCAAGGCTAAGAGTAGATCCTCCAGGGCCGGACTTCAGTTTCCTGTGGGTAGAGTTCACCGCTTCTTAAAGAAGGGCAACTACGGTGAGCGTGTGGGTGCAGGGGCCCCTGTCTACTTGGCGGCAGTCATGGAGTACCTCACAGCAGAAATACTTGAACTGGCTGGCAATGCTGCTCGAGACAACAAGAAGTCAAGAATCAACCCCCGCCATCTCCAGCTCGCAATCCGAAATGATGAAGAGTTGAACAAGTTGCTCAGCGGTGTCACCATTGCCCAGGGTGGTGTACTTCCCAACATCCAAGCTGTCCTGCTGCCCAAGAAGACCGCCAAGTCCAGCTCTTAGATTCATATCTTGCTAGACTACTAAACCAAACGGCTCTTACGGAGCCACCACATTAATCCAAAGAGAGATTCTAAACTTGATTGCATTTGTAAGGCCCCGAAGTTAAATTAGAAATTATTCCTTATGATTCCTTTCTTTGGTTTCTTCACATGACTTTCTTTTCCATCCAGCTTTTCTTTTTAAAACATAAACAAGCGGGTTTATCACTTCATTAAAAAAAGTCCTACAGAGAACAGAAAAACATTAAATTTTGTTGCTACTCGTTAAAAAACACCAAAAAACCAAGGTGAAAACAACGTCTGCGAAATATTAACGAACGAAATTGCTTAGCACACCCAACCCCATGCAACAACAAGGTGAAAAATATAATCTGGAGAGAGGCTCTATCCTCTTTTTATGTCTCGATCCATTAATCTTTGTATTTCCGCCTTTCTTTCCTAAACCCCGCTGTTTTGTTTTATTCAGTATTTTCCCCCTTCTCTAATTCCGCAAACCGCCCGTAGCGTGTGTGTGTGTACACACAGTACATCACACACATGTTGTTTCTATGTACAATTTTTATGCGTAATGAGCATCCCACAGCGAGTACTGTGTTGTGTTTTGCGTGTTTGCAATGTCCATTGTCTTAACGCGCGCGGAAACAAAAATAGACACGCGCGACAAACACTTCCCACCCAGGCAACACTGTACAACGTCAACATAAACTCAGAATTCACATGTACTTGCGTATAGCATGCGTTAACACTTGGTTGTATTGCAGTTTTCGTGCAAGCGCTTGCTTTGTGTACAATCAGAGTTGCGGTATATTTTGCACCCCCAATGTTTCCCGTGTGTGGCGAGTTGGCAAAAAGTAACAGCGCCCTCTTGTGGCACCATGGCATCTCGTGTGACTCGTGTCATTGCGGAGGCTGCATTATTCTTGGGAAAACTTTGTGAGTATCGCTTCTCGGCCTTTTGGCTAAGATCATGTGTAGTATCTGTTCTTTTCAGAATAATATCTGAAATGCTGCTCATCGAGCAGCAAGTATATTAATCTGATTTTTGGATGATCGGCCATGGAAGAGGGGCTTGCCCCGTCCTGGCCACGGGTTGGCCCGGTTTTGCACTACTGCCGGGATCGGCCCACACTCCCCTCTTGGGGAAATCAATAAGAGCCAACACATTTCCCAAAGAGAGATTTAAACATGCGTGTCGTATTGACTTCCCCCGCCATCCCTCCACAGTTTTTATCACATAAAATAACATAACATGATTTTATTACAAGAACATTATTTCATGGTGTTACAAGAACCTTAATTTATTAAGATATAACCTTAATTTATGATGAGTAGGTCCTTCCTGCCGTTTCTTTCCGCTTTTAAAGTTTATAATTTCATATAAAGAAGAAGTTAATTATTCGAGTCCAAATCATCTTGAACAATGTTTTAATAAGCTAGTTTATCATTTTTTGGCGTTTATAGGCACATGCATTGCTCATTTTAAACTTCTGTTCTTTTTTGGTATTTCCTTCTCTGATTATAGGCAGTTCAAAGGCCACGCTCGGCTTTCATAAGTTTCTGGATGCAACTGTGACATCGAGTTAAGTGAGGGTCAACACATCCAACTTGAAGGCGTACATACATTTTGGGTAGGTTGCACTTTACCTTTCCTTTTTTTTTGGGGGGGGCCGCTGGTTGTCTTGATGCCATACTCTACTTCAACATCACGACAACATTAATTTACACAATTTAAACAAAGAGAAACAAATTTAATCTAAATATATACACAAACAAACACACACACACCAAAAAAAACAACAACATGACGTTTGTTTGTCACTTTGGGTCATTGATGTTTTTGCTGTTGTTGTTGTTGTTGTTGTTGTCGTCGTCGTCGTCGTCGTCGTCGTCGTCGTCCTTCTCCTTCTTTTCCGTGGGTGGGAACCACAGTAATTATCCCTCAATCGACCAGCGTGCTGCCGCTGGTCGGCCCCGCCGAGGAGAATGCTCCGCTGACCCCGGACCCCCGGGCGCGTCCATGCGAGGAGAAACCTGATTGGTGCATTCAGGATCCCCCAGAACGCCATAAGTACCCTCCTGACAGTCCACGGTGTCATTCCCAAGAACTACAACGCTAAGCGTGTCTTTCAGTTTCTTGCTAAGTAAGTAATAAACAGTCATGTCTGGACGCGGAAAGAGCGGCAAGGCCAGAAGCAAGGCTAAGAGTAGATCCTCCAGGGCCGGACTTCAGTTTCCTGTGGGTAGAGTTCACCGCTTCTTAAAGAAGGGCAACTACGGTGAGCGTGTGGGTGCAGGGGCCCCTGTCTACTTGGCGGCAGTCATGGAGTACCTCACAGCAGAAATACTTGAACTGGCTGGCAATGCTGCTCGAGACAACAAGAAGTCAAGAATCAACCCCCGCCATCTCCAGCTCGCAATCCGAAATGATGAAGAGTTGAACAAGTTGCTCAGCGGTGTCACCATTGCCCAGGGTGGTGTACTTCCCAACATCCAAGCTGTCCTGCTGCCCAAGAAGACCGCCAAGTCCAGCTCTTAGATTCATATCTTGCTAGACTACTAAACCAAACGGCTCTTACGGAGCCACCACATTAATCCAAAGAGAGATTCTAAACTTGATTGCATTTGTAAGGCCCCGAAGTTAAATTAGAAATTATTCCTTATGATTCCTTTCTTTGGTTTCTTCACATGACTTTCTTTTCCATCCAGCTTTTCTTTTTAAAACATAAACAAGCGGGTTTATCACTTCATTAAAAAAAGTCCTACAGAGAACAGAAAAACATTAAATTTTGTTGCTACTCGTTAAAAAACACCAAAAAACCAAGGTGAAAACAACGTCTGCGAAATATTAACGAACGAAATTGCTTAGCACACCCAACCCCATGCAACAACAAGGTGAAAAATATAATCTGGAGAGAGGCTCTATCCTCTTTTTATGTCTCGATCCATTAATCTTTGTATTTCCGCCTTTCTTTCCTAAACCCCGCTGTTTTGTTTTATTCAGTATTTTCCCCCTTCTCTAATTCCGCAAACCGCCCGTAGCGTGTGTGTGTGTACACACAGTACATCACACACATGTTGTTTCTATGTACAATTTTTATGCGTAATGAGCATCCCACAGCGAGTACTGTGTTGTGTTTTGCGTGTTTGCAATGTCCATTGTCTTAACGCGCGCGGAAACAAAAATAGACACGCGCGACAAACACTTCCCACCCAGGCAACACTGTACAACGTCAACATAAACTCAGAATTCACATGTACTTGCGTATAGCATGCGTTAACACTTGGTTGTATTGCAGTTTTCGTGCAAGCGCTTGCTTTGTGTACAATCAGAGTTGCGGTATATTTTGCACCCCCAATGTTTCCCGTGTGTGGCGAGTTGGCAAAAAGTAACAGCGCCCTCTTGTGGCACCATGGCATCTCGTGTGACTCGTGTCATTGCGGAGGCTGCATTATTCTTGGGAAAACTTTGTGAGTATCGCTTCTCGGCCTTTTGGCTAAGATCATGTGTAGTATCTGTTCTTTTCAGAATAATATCTGAAATGCTGCTCATCGAGCAGCAAGTATATTAATCTGATTTTTGGATGATCGGCCATGGAAGAGGGGCTTGCCCCGTCCTGGCCACGGGTTGGCCCGGTTTTGCACTACTGCCGGGATCGGCCCACACTCCCCTCTTGGGGAAATCAATAAAAAAAAAGTCAGGTTTGATTTTCAACTTTTGTTTTGCTGAGATTGTCTTGAGTTTGTTTTGTTTGTCAACAAATCATGGATGGTTTCGACGCCCACGTCCGCAACGCTTGCCTAAAATATCCAAGTTTCGGCTGACCGAGTCATTCGCTCTGGTCAGCCAGAAAATCTCTTTTCTTTGTGTAACTACTCTCTGCTCTGCACAAGTATGTCTGGTCGCGGTAAAGGTGGAAAGGGGCTCGGCAAAGGGGGTGCCAAGCGCCACCGTAAAGTTTTGCGGGACAACATCCAGGGTATCACCAAACCAGCCATCCGCCGTCTGGCCCGCCGTGGGGGAGTCAAGAGAATATCCGGTCTCATCTACGAGGAGACCCGCGGTGTTCTCAAGGTCTTCCTGGAGAATGTCATCCGGGATGCTGTAACGTACTGCGAGCACGCCAAGAGAAAAACAGTCACCGCCATGGATGTCGTCTACGCACTCAAGAGACAAGGCCGTACTTTGTACGGATTTGGAGGATAGGCAGTAACCCTGCTAAGAATCCCACATTGAAAACAACGGCTCTTTTCAGAGCCACCACAAGTTCAAAAAAGAGATAAACAACTCGTCTATTCGTTTCCTACACTCCTATCTTCCTTTTGTTGTCCTATATTTCTGTTTAAATTACGTTTAAATACAAAGTACATAAAGTCTAAAACACTATTGGGGCACTCACTGTCCATAAGTAACATCGTTTAAACAAACTTAAAACCACCGACACCCACCATTCTTAATGTTAGACGTCATGGCGATACTCCCGAA
Source organism: Pisaster brevispinus (assembly GCA_023634235.1). Taxonomy (NCBI): domain Eukaryota; kingdom Metazoa; phylum Echinodermata; class Asteroidea; order Forcipulatida; family Asteriidae; genus Pisaster; species Pisaster brevispinus. The sequence continues at coordinate 33,211 of JAMKCF010000213.1, forward strand.
ACTGTTTCTTGTTATGGCAAAGGAAACTCAACCGTCCGTGGGGGAGTCTTTTCCCTTTTCCAAAATGGAGGTGGAATTCTATTGATACTGTTTTTATAAGTTGTTTGTTGGTCCCCCACGTAATGTTTGGGGTATTATTCAATGAAGTTGTTTGTTGAGGGTTGAAATCTGTTTACAAGTCCTTTCTTGGGCTTTTAATTTGTGTTTGTTTTGTTTTTGTTGTATTTTTCCCTCCCCTCTTTTCTTTTCGTCTTCAACAAATTACTTCTCAGACAATAATGAGCTGCCAACCGTATTCCGTTAAGCATAATTATTTTCTACGATTACTTAGTTTTTCCTATGCTTAAGCAGCTACCTCCATTGTGTCAGCTTTGGCCCCGATGATGACCACTCAAGCGGTTCTGGCGGGATTTGCCCTGAATGGCCATGAGCAAATCCAATTGCGTCCCCGCCTTTGTCAGGGGCGATCCTTCAACGGGCATCCCAATCCTTTAAGAGGAGCTGCTATGCTGGCGACTTGGACCACAACTTTGAAAACAGTAAACCAAGACAATGGCTCGTACTAAGCAGACAGCACGAAAGAGTACTGGGGGTAAAGCCCCACGAAAGCAGTTGGCGACCAAGGCTGCCCGAAAGAGTGCCCCAGCTACCGGCGGCGTGAAGAAACCCCACCGTTACAGACCCGGAACTGTGGCACTGCGGGAGATTCGCCGTTACCAGAAAAGTACAGAGCTGCTTATCCGAAAGCTCCCGTTCCAGAGACTGGTCCGTGAAATAGCGCAAGACTTCAAGACCGAACTCCGATTCCAGAGCTCGGCGGTGATGGCGCTTCAAGAAGCAAGCGAGGCCTATCTTGTGGGACTCTTCGAAGACACCAATCTCTGCGCCATCCACGCTAAGCGGGTGACCATCATGCCCAAAGACATCCAACTCGCCCGCCGAATTCGTGGTGAACGAGCCTGAGAAACTCGTTTCTACTAAACAAAACGGCTCTTTTCAGAGCCACCACTTCTTTAAAGAGATTTTGTAATCATGCCCTGTGTTATCGTTCTCCGTTTTATTTCCTTCAAACTTACAAAAATTGATTTTAACTAGATCCCCTTATTACATAAGTTAGCTTCCTCAACAAGTATAACAGAAAACATGTTTCCAATGTTGAATGTGGCCCCTTTCTGGCATGACTTCAATAGCCTGCTCTATAATTGCAGATTCACAGATTATAACTGTAAACTGTTACATTACATCGTTTTTTTCCCTCTTTTTTCTTCTCTTCTTTTCTTTTCAGTGGGTGACTATCACCCCACGCACTCACTAGCTCGCCCGCTCGTCCATTATTTTATTCACTTCCATTCATTGTCTGTTAAAAATTGATACATTTTTGTATCCACCCATTTCTTTGGGATTGGCGCTCTATGTTTTGTGCATATTTCTTCTTCTTGGGAAATAATCGGTACACTAAAATTAGTATGAATGTAATTTGGTTGGTTTGAACTGGACCAAAGTGAGGTTCTATTTCGTTTATATTAAAAGTAATAGTAACTGTTTGTTTTCAATGGTTGCCTGCCCAATTCAAACACCCATTTCGGGAAGGGGAAGTTTTGGACCCCCCCCCCCCCATACTGGTTGTACAATATTAGAAAATCACCAGACCGCTTCACTGCCCACAGGGTGAGGCGCGAATTGTAACAATGGCCACTGGACACCGGATCCTCCAGGCGCAGTATAAAGCTAAACGTTCTCCGTTGTACGGGCCATCAGTCTGATTTTGTCTATCAATTCAGTACGCTTCAAATAAACACTCTAGTCACCATGCCTCCTAAAGCAAGTGGAAAGGGACAGAAGAAAGCCGGTAACACCAAGGGTCCACTCCGGACAGACAAGAAGAGGCGACGTCGCCGCAAGGAGAGCTACGGAATTTACATCTACAAGGTCATGAAGCAGGTCCATCCCGACACGGGAATTTCGAGCAAGGCGATGTCCATCATGAACAGCTTCGTAAACGATATCTTCGAGCGCATTGCCGCCGAGTCTTCTCGATTGGCACACTACAACAAGAAATCAACCATCACCAGCCGAGAGGTCCAGACTGCAGTTCGACTCCTTCTCCCCGGTGAGCTGGCCAAGCACGCTGTCAGTGAGGGCACCAAGGCGGTCACCAAGTACACAACTTCAAAATAAGCTGGCCCGAGGTCATGCATAATCCAAACGGCTCTTTTCAGAGCCAACACATTTCCCAAAGAGAGATTTAAACATGCGTGTCGTATTGACTTCCCCCGCCATCCCTCCACAGTTTTTATCACATAAAATAACATAACATGATTTTATTACAAGAACATTATTTCATGGTGTTACAAGAACCTTAATTTATTAAGATATAACCTTAATTTATGATGAGTAGGTCCTTCCTGCCGTTTCTTTCCGCTTTTAAAGTTTATAATTTCATATAAAGAAGAAGTTAATTATTCGAGTCCAAATCATCTTGAACAATGTTTTAATAAGCTAGTTTATCATTTTTTGGCGTTTATAGGCACATGCATTGCTCATTTTAAACTTCTGTTCTTTTTTGGTATTTCCTTCTCTGATTATAGGCAGTTCAAAGGCCACGCTCGGCTTTCATAAGTTTCTGGATGCAACTGTGACATCGAGTTAAGTGAGGGTCAACACATCCAACTTGAAGGCGTACATACATTTTGGGTAGGTTGCACTTTACCTTTCCTTTTTTTTTGGGGGGGGCCGCTGGTTGTCTTGATGCCATACTCTACTTCAACATCACGACAACATTAATTTACACAATTTAAACAAAGAGAAACAAATTTAATCTAAATATATACACAAACAAACACACACACACCAAAAAAAACAACAACATGACGTTTGTTTGTCACTTTGGGTCATTGATGTTTTTGCTGTTGTTGTTGTTGTTGTTGTTGTCGTCGTCGTCGTCGTCGTCGTCGTCGTCGTCCTTCTCCTTCTTTTCCGTGGGTGGGAACCACAGTAATTATCCCTCAATCGACCAGCGTGCTGCCGCTGGTCGGCCCCGCCGAGGAGAATGCTCCGCTGACCCCGGACCCCCGGGCGCGTCCATGCGAGGAGAAACCTGATTGGTGCATTCAGGATCCCCCAGAACGCCATAAGTACCCTCCTGACAGTCCACGGTGTCATTCCCAAGAACTACAACGCTAAGCGTGTCTTTCAGTTTCTTGCTAAGTAAGTAATAAACAGTCATGTCTGGACGCGGAAAGAGCGGCAAGGCCAGAAGCAAGGCTAAGAGTAGATCCTCCAGGGCCGGACTTCAGTTTCCTGTGGGTAGAGTTCACCGCTTCTTAAAGAAGGGCAACTACGGTGAGCGTGTGGGTGCAGGGGCCCCTGTCTACTTGGCGGCAGTCATGGAGTACCTCACAGCAGAAATACTTGAACTGGCTGGCAATGCTGCTCGAGACAACAAGAAGTCAAGAATCAACCCCCGCCATCTCCAGCTCGCAATCCGAAATGATGAAGAGTTGAACAAGTTGCTCAGCGGTGTCACCATTGCCCAGGGTGGTGTACTTCCCAACATCCAAGCTGTCCTGCTGCCCAAGAAGACCGCCAAGTCCAGCTCTTAGATTCATATCTTGCTAGACTACTAAACCAAACGGCTCTTACGGAGCCACCACATTAATCCAAAGAGAGATTCTAAACTTGATTGCATTTGTAAGGCCCCGAAGTTAAATTAGAAATTATTCCTTATGATTCCTTTCTTTGGTTTCTTCACATGACTTTCTTTTCCATCCAGCTTTTCTTTTTAAAACATAAACAAGCGGGTTTATCACTTCATTAAAAAAAGTCCTACAGAGAACAGAAAAACATTAAATTTTGTTGCTACTCGTTAAAAAACACCAAAAAACCAAGGTGAAAACAACGTCTGCGAAATATTAACGAACGAAATTGCTTAGCACACCCAACCCCATGCAACAACAAGGTGAAAAATATAATCTGGAGAGAGGCTCTATCCTCTTTTTATGTCTCGATCCATTAATCTTTGTATTTCCGCCTTTCTTTCCTAAACCCCGCTGTTTTGTTTTATTCAGTATTTTCCCCCTTCTCTAATTCCGCAAACCGCCCGTAGCGTGTGTGTGTGTACACACAGTACATCACACACATGTTGTTTCTATGTACAATTTTTATGCGTAATGAGCATCCCACAGCGAGTACTGTGTTGTGTTTTGCGTGTTTGCAATGTCCATTGTCTTAACGCGCGCGGAAACAAAAATAGACACGCGCGACAAACACTTCCCACCCAGGCAACACTGTACAACGTCAACATAAACTCAGAATTCACATGTACTTGCGTATAGCATGCGTTAACACTTGGTTGTATTGCAGTTTTCGTGCAAGCGCTTGCTTTGTGTACAATCAGAGTTGCGGTATATTTTGCACCCCCAATGTTTCCCGTGTGTGGCGAGTTGGCAAAAAGTAACAGCGCCCTCTTGTGGCACCATGGCATCTCGTGTGACTCGTGTCATTGCGGAGGCTGCATTATTCTTGGGAAAACTTTGTGAGTATCGCTTCTCGGCCTTTTGGCTAAGATCATGTGTAGTATCTGTTCTTTTCAGAATAATATCTGAAATGCTGCTCATCGAGCAGCAAGTATATTAATCTGATTTTTGGATGATCGGCCATGGAAGAGGGGCTTGCCCCGTCCTGGCCACGGGTTGGCCCGGTTTTGCACTACTGCCGGGATCGGCCCACACTCCCCTCTTGGGGAAATCAATAAAAAAAAAGTCAGGTTTGATTTTCAACTTTTGTTTTGCTGAGATTGTCTTGAGTTTGTTTTGTTTGTCAACAAATCATGGATGGTTTCGACGCCCACGTCCGCAACGCTTGCCTAAAATATCCAAGTTTCGGCTGACCGAGTCATTCGCTCTGGTCAGCCAGAAAATCTCTTTTCTTTGTGTAACTACTCTCTGCTCTGCACAAGTATGTCTGGTCGCGGTAAAGGTGGAAAGGGGCTCGGCAAAGGGGGTGCCAAGCGCCACCGTAAAGTTTTGCGGGACAACATCCAGGGTATCACCAAACCAGCCATCCGCCGTCTGGCCCGCCGTGGGGGAGTCAAGAGAATATCCGGTCTCATCTACGAGGAGACCCGCGGTGTTCTCAAGGTCTTCCTGGAGAATGTCATCCGGGATGCTGTAACGTACTGCGAGCACGCCAAGAGAAAAACAGTCACCGCCATGGATGTCGTCTACGCACTCAAGAGACAAGGCCGTACTTTGTACGGATTTGGAGGATAGGCAGTAACCCTGCTAAGAATCCCACATTGAAAACAACGGCTCTTTTCAGAGCCACCACAAGTTCAAAAAAGAGATAAACAACTCGTCTATTCGTTTCCTACACTCCTATCTTCCTTTTGTTGTCCTATATTTCTGTTTAAATTACGTTTAAATACAAAGTACATAAAGTCTAAAACACTATTGGGGCACTCACTGTCCATAAGTAACATCGTTTAAACAAACTTAAAACCACCGACACCCACCATTCTTAATGTTAGACGTCATGGCGATACTCCCGAAACTGTTTCTTGTTATGGCAAAGGAAACTCAACCGTCCGTGGGGGAGTCTTTTCCCTTTTCCAAAATGGAGGTGGAATTCTATTGATACTGTTTTTATAAGTTGTTTGTTGGTCCCCCACGTAATGTTTGGGGTATTATTCAATGAAGTTGTTTGTTGAGGGTTGAAATCTGTTTACAAGTCCTTTCTTGGGCTTTTAATTTGTGTTTGTTTTGTTTTTGTTGTATTTTTCCCTCCCCTCTTTTCTTTTCGTCTTCAACAAATTACTTCTCAGACAATAATGAGCTGCCAACCGTATTCCGTTAAGCATAATTATTTTCTACGATTACTTAGTTTTTCCTATGCTTAAGCAGCTACCTCCATTGTGTCAGCTTTGGCCCCGATGATGACCACTCAAGCGGTTCTGGCGGGATTTGCCCTGAATGGCCATGAGCAAATCCAATTGCGTCCCCGCCTTTGTCAGGGGCGATCCTTCAACGGGCATCCCAATCCTTTAAGAGGAGCTGCTATGCTGGCGACTTGGACCACAACTTTGAAAACAGTAAACCAAGACAATGGCTCGTACTAAGCAGACAGCACGAAAGAGTACTGGGGGTAAAGCCCCACGAAAGCAGTTGGCGACCAAGGCTGCCCGAAAGAGTGCCCCAGCTACCGGCGGCGTGAAGAAACCCCACCGTTACAGACCCGGAACTGTGGCACTGCGGGAGATTCGCCGTTACCAGAAAAGTACAGAGCTGCTTATCCGAAAGCTCCCGTTCCAGAGACTGGTCCGTGAAATAGCGCAAGACTTCAAGACCGAACTCCGATTCCAGAGCTCGGCGGTGATGGCGCTTCAAGAAGCAAGCGAGGCCTATCTTGTGGGACTCTTCGAAGACACCAATCTCTGCGCCATCCACGCTAAGCGGGTGACCATCATGCCCAAAGACATCCAACTCGCCCGCCGAATTCGTGGTGAACGAGCCTGAGAAACTCGTTTCTACTAAACAAAACGGCTCTTTTCAGAGCCACCACTTCTTTAAAGAGATTTTGTAATCATGCCCTGTGTTATCGTTCTCCGTTTTATTTCCTTCAAACTTACAAAAATTGATTTTAACTAGATCCCCTTATTACATAAGTTAGCTTCCTCAACAAGTATAACAGAAAACATGTTTCCAATGTTGAATGTGGCCCCTTTCTGGCATGACTTCAATAGCCTGCTCTATAATTGCAGATTCACAGATTATAACTGTAAACTGTTACATTACATCGTTTTTTTCCCTCTTTTTTCTTCTCTTCTTTTCTTTTCAGTGGGTGACTATCACCCCACGCACTCACTAGCTCGCCCGCTCGTCCATTATTTTATTCACTTCCATTCATTGTCTGTTAAAAATTGATACATTTTTGTATCCACCCATTTCTTTGGGATTGGCGCTCTATGTTTTGTGCATATTTCTTCTTCTTGGGAAATAATCGGTACACTAAAATTAGTATGAATGTAATTTGGTTGGTTTGAACTGGACCAAAGTGAGGTTCTATTTCGTTTATATTAAAAGTAATAGTAACTGTTTGTTTTCAATGGTTGCCTGCCCAATTCAAACACCCATTTCGGGAAGGGGAAGTTTTGGACCCCCCCCCCCCCATACTGGTTGTACAATATTAGAAAATCACCAGACCGCTTCACTGCCCACAGGGTGAGGCGCGAATTGTAACAATGGCCACTGGACACCGGATCCTCCAGGCGCAGTATAAAGCTAAACGTTCTCCGTTGTACGGGCCATCAGTCTGATTTTGTCTATCAATTCAGTACGCTTCAAATAAACACTCTAGTCACCATGCCTCCTAAAGCAAGTGGAAAGGGACAGAAGAAAGCCGGTAACACCAAGGGTCCACTCCGGACAGACAAGAAGAGGCGACGTCGCCGCAAGGAGAGCTACGGAATTTACATCTACAAGGTCATGAAGCAGGTCCATCCCGACACGGGAATTTCGAGCAAGGCGATGTCCATCATGAACAGCTTCGTAAACGATATCTTCGAGCGCATTGCCGCCGAGTCTTCTCGATTGGCACACTACAACAAGAAATCAACCATCACCAGCCGAGAGGTCCAGACTGCAGTTCGACTCCTTCTCCCCGGTGAGCTGGCCAAGCACGCTGTCAGTGAGGGCACCAAGGCGGTCACCAAGTACACAACTTCAAAATAAGCTGGCCCGAGGTCATGCATAATCCAAACGGCTCTTTTCAGAGCCAACACATTTCCCAAAGAGAGATTTAAACATGCGTGTCGTATTGACTTCCCCCGCCATCCCTCCACAGTTTTTATCACATAAAATAACATAACATGATTTTATTACAAGAACATTATTTCATGGTGTTACAAGAACCTTAATTTATTAAGATATAACCTTAATTTATGATGAGTAGGTCCTTCCTGCCGTTTCTTTCCGCTTTTAAAGTTTATAATTTCATATAAAGAAGAAGTTAATTATTCGAGTCCAAATCATCTTGAACAATGTTTTAATAAGCTAGTTTATCATTTTTTGGCGTTTATAGGCACATGCATTGCTCATTTTAAACTTCTGTTCTTTTTTGGTATTTCCTTCTCTGATTATAGGCAGTTCAAAGGCCACGCTCGGCTTTCATAAGTTTCTGGATGCAACTGTGACATCGAGTTAAGTGAGGGTCAACACATCCAACTTGAAGGCGTACATACATTTTGGGTAGGTTGCACTTTACCTTTCCTTTTTTTTTGGGGGGGGCCGCTGGTTGTCTTGATGCCATACTCTACTTCAACATCACGACAACATTAATTTACACAATTTAAACAAAGAGAAACAAATTTAATCTAAATATATACACAAACAAACACACACACACCAAAAAAAACAACAACATGACGTTTGTTTGTCACTTTGGGTCATTGATGTTTTTGCTGTTGTTGTTGTTGTTGTTGTTGTCGTCGTCGTCGTCGTCGTCGTCGTCGTCGTCCTTCTCCTTCTTTTCCGTGGGTGGGAACCACAGTAATTATCCCTCAATCGACCAGCGTGCTGCCGCTGGTCGGCCCCGCCGAGGAGAATGCTCCGCTGACCCCGGACCCCCGGGCGCGTCCATGCGAGGAGAAACCTGATTGGTGCATTCAGGATCCCCCAGAACGCCATAAGTACCCTCCTGACAGTCCACGGTGTCATTCCCAAGAACTACAACGCTAAGCGTGTCTTTCAGTTTCTTGCTAAGTAAGTAATAAACAGTCATGTCTGGACGCGGAAAGAGCGGCAAGGCCAGAAGCAAGGCTAAGAGTAGATCCTCCAGGGCCGGACTTCAGTTTCCTGTGGGTAGAGTTCACCGCTTCTTAAAGAAGGGCAACTACGGTGAGCGTGTGGGTGCAGGGGCCCCTGTCTACTTGGCGGCAGTCATGGAGTACCTCACAGCAGAAATACTTGAACTGGCTGGCAATGCTGCTCGAGACAACAAGAAGTCAAGAATCAACCCCCGCCATCTCCAGCTCGCAATCCGAAATGATGAAGAGTTGAACAAGTTGCTCAGCGGTGTCACCATTGCCCAGGGTGGTGTACTTCCCAACATCCAAGCTGTCCTGCTGCCCAAGAAGACCGCCAAGTCCAGCTCTTAGATTCATATCTTGCTAGACTACTAAACCAAACGGCTCTTACGGAGCCACCACATTAATCCAAAGAGAGATTCTAAACTTGATTGCATTTGTAAGGCCCCGAAGTTAAATTAGAAATTATTCCTTATGATTCCTTTCTTTGGTTTCTTCACATGACTTTCTTTTCCATCCAGCTTTTCTTTTTAAAACATAAACAAGCGGGTTTATCACTTCATTAAAAAAAGTCCTACAGAGAACAGAAAAACATTAAATTTTGTTGCTACTCGTTAAAAAACACCAAAAAACCAAGGTGAAAACAACGTCTGCGAAATATTAACGAACGAAATTGCTTAGCACACCCAACCCCATGCAACAACAAGGTGAAAAATATAATCTGGAGAGAGGCTCTATCCTCTTTTTATGTCTCGATCCATTAATCTTTGTATTTCCGCCTTTCTTTCCTAAACCCCGCTGTTTTGTTTTATTCAGTATTTTCCCCCTTCTCTAATTCCGCAAACCGCCCGTAGCGTGTGTGTGTGTACACACAGTACATCACACACATGTTGTTTCTATGTACAATTTTTATGCGTAATGAGCATCCCACAGCGAGTACTGTGTTGTGTTTTGCGTGTTTGCAATGTCCATTGTCTTAACGCGCGCGGAAACAAAAATAGACACGCGCGACAAACACTTCCCACCCAGGCAACACTGTACAACGTCAACATAAACTCAGAATTCACATGTACTTGCGTATAGCATGCGTTAACACTTGGTTGTATTGCAGTTTTCGTGCAAGCGCTTGCTTTGTGTACAATCAGAGTTGCGGTATATTTTGCACCCCCAATGTTTCCCGTGTGTGGCGAGTTGGCAAAAAGTAACAGCGCCCTCTTGTGGCACCATGGCATCTCGTGTGACTCGTGTCATTGCGGAGGCTGCATTATTCTTGGGAAAACTTTGTGAGTATCGCTTCTCGGCCTTTTGGCTAAGATCATGTGTAGTATCTGTTCTTTTCAGAATAATATCTGAAATGCTGCTCATCGAGCAGCAAGTATATTAATCTGATTTTTGGATGATCGGCCATGGAAGAGGGGCTTGCCCCGTCCTGGCCACGGGTTGGCCCGGTTTTGCACTACTGCCGGGATCGGCCCACACTCCCCTCTTGGGGAAATCAATAAAAAAAAAGTCAGGTTTGATTTTCAACTTTTGTTTTGCTGAGATTGTCTTGAGTTTGTTTTGTTTGTCAACAAATCATGGATGGTTTCGACGCCCACGTCCGCAACGCTTGCCTAAAATATCCAAGTTTCGGCTGACCGAGTCATTCGCTCTGGTCAGCCAGAAAATCTCTTTTCTTTGTGTAACTACTCTCTGCTCTGCACAAGTATGTCTGGTCGCGGTAAAGGTGGAAAGGGGCTCGGCAAAGGGGGTGCCAAGCGCCACCGTAAAGTTTTGCGGGACAACATCCAGGGTATCACCAAACCAGCCATCCGCCGTCTGGCCCGCCGTGGGGGAGTCAAGAGAATATCCGGTCTCATCTACGAGGAGACCCGCGGTGTTCTCAAGGTCTTCCTGGAGAATGTCATCCGGGATGCTGTAACGTACTGCGAGCACGCCAAGAGAAAAACAGTCACCGCCATGGATGTCGTCTACGCACTCAAGAGACAAGGCCGTACTTTGTACGGATTTGGAGGATAGGCAGTAACCCTGCTAAGAATCCCACATTGAAAACAACGGCTCTTTTCAGAGCCACCACAAGTTCAAAAAAGAGATAAACAACTCGTCTATTCGTTTCCTACACTCCTATCTTCCTTTTGTTGTCCTATATTTCTGTTTAAATTACGTTTAAATACAAAGTACATAAAGTCTAAAACACTATTGGGGCACTCACTGTCCATAAGTAACATCGTTTAAACAAACTTAAAACCACCGACACCCACCATTCTTAATGTTAGACGTCATGGCGATACTCCCGAAACTGTTTCTTGTTATGGCAAAGGAAACTCAACCGTCCGTGGGGGAGTCTTTTCCCTTTTCCAAAATGGAGGTGGAATTCTATTGATACTGTTTTTATAAGTTGTTTGTTGGTCCCCCACGTAATGTTTGGGGTATTATTCAATGAAGTTGTTTGTTGAGGGTTGAAATCTGTTTACAAGTCCTTTCTTGGGCTTTTAATTTGTGTTTGTTTTGTTTTTGTTGTATTTTTCCCTCCCCTCTTTTCTTTTCGTCTTCAACAAATTACTTCTCAGACAATAATGAGCTGCCAACCGTATTCCGTTAAGCATAATTATTTTCTACGATTACTTAGTTTTTCCTATGCTTAAGCAGCTACCTCCATTGTGTCAGCTTTGGCCCCGATGATGACCACTCAAGCGGTTCTGGCGGGATTTGCCCTGAATGGCCATGAGCAAATCCAATTGCGTCCCCGCCTTTGTCAGGGGCGATCCTTCAACGGGCATCCCAATCCTTTAAGAGGAGCTGCTATGCTGGCGACTTGGACCACAACTTTGAAAACAGTAAACCAAGACAATGGCTCGTACTAAGCAGACAGCACGAAAGAGTACTGGGGGTAAAGCCCCACGAAAGCAGTTGGCGACCAAGGCTGCCCGAAAGAGTGCCCCAGCTACCGGCGGCGTGAAGAAACCCCACCGTTACAGACCCGGAACTGTGGCACTGCGGGAGATTCGCCGTTACCAGAAAAGTACAGAGCTGCTTATCCGAAAGCTCCCGTTCCAGAGACTGGTCCGTGAAATAGCGCAAGACTTCAAGACCGAACTCCGATTCCAGAGCTCGGCGGTGATGGCGCTTCAAGAAGCAAGCGAGGCCTATCTTGTGGGACTCTTCGAAGACACCAATCTCTGCGCCATCCACGCTAAGCGGGTGACCATCATGCCCAAAGACATCCAACTCGCCCGCCGAATTCGTGGTGAACGAGCCTGAGAAACTCGTTTCTACTAAACAAAACGGCTCTTTTCAGAGCCACCACTTCTTTAAAGAGATTTTGTAATCATGCCCTGTGTTATCGTTCTCCGTTTTATTTCCTTCAAACTTACAAAAATTGATTTTAACTAGATCCCCTTATTACATAAGTTAGCTTCCTCAACAAGTATAACAGAAAACATGTTTCCAATGTTGAATGTGGCCCCTTTCTGGCATGACTTCAATAGCCTGCTCTATAATTGCAGATTCACAGATTATAACTGTAAACTGTTACATTACATCGTTTTTTTCCCTCTTTTTTCTTCTCTTCTTTTCTTTTCAGTGGGTGACTATCACCCCACGCACTCACTAGCTCGCCCGCTCGTCCATTATTTTATTCACTTCCATTCATTGTCTGTTAAAAATTGATACATTTTTGTATCCACCCATTTCTTTGGGATTGGCGCTCTATGTTTTGTGCATATTTCTTCTTCTTGGGAAATAATCGGTACACTAAAATTAGTATGAATGTAATTTGGTTGGTTTGAACTGGACCAAAGTGAGGTTCTATTTCGTTTATATTAAAAGTAATAGTAACTGTTTGTTTTCAATGGTTGCCTGCCCAATTCAAACACCCATTTCGGGAAGGGGAAGTTTTGGACCCCCCCCCCCCCATACTGGTTGTACAATATTAGAAAATCACCAGACCGCTTCACTGCCCACAGGGTGAGGCGCGAATTGTAACAATGGCCACTGGACACCGGATCCTCCAGGCGCAGTATAAAGCTAAACGTTCTCCGTTGTACGGGCCATCAGTCTGATTTTGTCTATCAATTCAGTACGCTTCAAATAAACACTCTAGTCACCATGCCTCCTAAAGCAAGTGGAAAGGGACAGAAGAAAGCCGGTAACACCAAGGGTCCACTCCGGACAGACAAGAAGAGGCGACGTCGCCGCAAGGAGAGCTACGGAATTTACATCTACAAGGTCATGAAGCAGGTCCATCCCGACACGGGAATTTCGAGCAAGGCGATGTCCATCATGAACAGCTTCGTAAACGATATCTTCGAGCGCATTGCCGCCGAGTCTTCTCGATTGGCACACTACAACAAGAAATCAACCATCACCAGCCGAGAGGTCCAGACTGCAGTTCGACTCCTTCTCCCCGGTGAGCTGGCCAAGCACGCTGTCAGTGAGGGCACCAAGGCGGTCACCAAGTACACAACTTCAAAATAAGCTGGCCCGAGGTCATGCATAATCCAAACGGCTCTTTTCAGAGCCAACACATTTCCCAAAGAGAGATTTAAACATGCGTGTCGTATTGACTTCCCCCGCCATCCCTCCACAGTTTTTATCACATAAAATAACATAACATGATTTTATTACAAGAACATTATTTCATGGTGTTACAAGAACCTTAATTTATTAAGATATAACCTTAATTTATGATGAGTAGGTCCTTCCTGCCGTTTCTTTCCGCTTTTAAAGTTTATAATTTCATATAAAGAAGAAGTTAATTATTCGAGTCCAAATCATCTTGAACAATGTTTTAATAAGCTAGTTTATCATTTTTTGGCGTTTATAGGCACATGCATTGCTCATTTTAAACTTCTGTTCTTTTTTGGTATTTCCTTCTCTGATTATAGGCAGTTCAAAGGCCACGCTCGGCTTTCATAAGTTTCTGGATGCAACTGTGACATCGAGTTAAGTGAGGGTCAACACATCCAACTTGAAGGCGTACATACATTTTGGGTAGGTTGCACTTTACCTTTCCTTTTTTTTTGGGGGGGGCCGCTGGTTGTCTTGATGCCATACTCTACTTCAACATCACGACAACATTAATTTACACAATTTAAACAAAGAGAAACAAATTTAATCTAAATATATACACAAACAAACACACACACACCAAAAAAAACAACAACATGACGTTTGTTTGTCACTTTGGGTCATTGATGTTTTTGCTGTTGTTGTTGTTGTTGTTGTTGTCGTCGTCGTCGTCGTCGTCGTCGTCGTCGTCCTTCTCCTTCTTTTCCGTGGGTGGGAACCACAGTAATTATCCCTCAATCGACCAGCGTGCTGCCGCTGGTCGGCCCCGCCGAGGAGAATGCTCCGCTGACCCCGGACCCCCGGGCGCGTCCATGCGAGGAGAAACCTGATTGGTGCATTCAGGATCCCCCAGAACGCCATAAGTACCCTCCTGACAGTCCACGGTGTCATTCCCAAGAACTACAACGCTAAGCGTGTCTTTCAGTTTCTTGCTAAGTA
>JAMKCF010000214.1:0-47515 GCA_023634235.1 Pisaster brevispinus
GTAATGGTTTACAAGGTGCTGTGGCGCAATATGTAGCCAATCAAACCAGGAACACCGGGGCGAACCCCTTCTCTTTTCGAGAAGTGCACTGTGTTCTTTTACTTGCATTACACAACACACGGGACCAACGGCTTTACGTCCCATCCTAAAGGACGCCGCAACAGTGGTCAAGTGTCTTGTTTCAGAACACAAGTGTCAGGACCAGGACTCGAACCCATCCACACTCTGCTGATCAGAAACACCACGGTTAGCGCCTCCTTCTCCTGTCCCCCTTCCTCCTCTTAAACAATCGGCCACTGATTATGTTCCTGAAGGTCTGAGCACAGGTGGGAAGCAGCATCCTGAAAAGTTTGTTCCCCACTATTTTTGTGTCATCCAACTGGTCTTAAACATTTCCTACTACAAATTCAATGGTGATTTAAGAGCGGTGAAACTAGCACGTGATCACATCTTGACCAATCGGAATGAATAAACTCTCCAAGGTATTTATGAATACTGATTCGCGCTGGTCGCTTTTTGGTCCAGTTCCAAAGAAATTTTGCAGTTTTGCAAGTTTTTCATAAAAAAAAATAAATTCCTGTCATTTTTCCCCTCAGATCCTTACAATGGCTGGTATTAACTGCACATACACCTACAGTGACCTGGATCATGCGGCAAGAACAATCAACGTGGCTTACTCGCAAGAAGACCAAAGTCATGCTGGTGACAGATGTGGCTGCCCGTGGTATAGACATTCCAATGCTGGACAATGTCATCAACTTCAATATCCCTGGCAAGCCCAAGCTTTATGTTCAACCAGTTGGTAAGTCAGGGTTTTGTTTTTTTTGGGGGGTGTACATCTTTGAAGGCCACTGTTTTCAGCGGGGGCAAAGTCATTGTATCACAGACTTGTAGAAAAAAATAATTTAATCAATTTGTGGCCCACCGCACTCATACCCATCTTCCAGCATGTCCATTGTGTTGTGTAATGCGTGTAAAAGAACCCAGTACACTTATCATTGAGAGAAAAGGTTTACCCTGGTGTTTTCGGGGGTATGTTTGGCTGCAGGTTGCGCCACCTTTTAAACCGTTACATGGTGCTATGTAAATAAGTGGGTTTTATGTTTGGAATATAGCTCCGCAAACCTTGCAGCAAAAAAAAAGGACAGGCTTTGAAACACCCTCAGGTGTGGTAAAGCTTTATATAAGACCCGCATACAACCTCCTGACATTCAAAGCACTTCAAGGTTCAGCCCCCTCCCTACCTTCAGAGCATGCTTCAGCACCAGCATGTCAGTGCCAGGTCTGAGGTCATCGGGCAGCATGCTGTTTGTTCCCCGGACTCCCCTTGCCACTTATGGTGAGAGGGTCTTTTCTAACATTGCCCCCCGCCCCCCGCCTCTGGAACTCTCTGCCTAAATATCTAAGAGACACACATGACATTTCCAACTTCCAACAATCTCTTAAAACACATCTTTTCAGATTGGCCTATGAGCACATCTGAGAATTCTTTGAATGTTTCACAGAGAAAGTGTGCCATACAAATGCTGTGTTATTATTATGACTAGTATTATTTCATTCTATTACAGCATGCAAAAGAAAGATCACATTTTCCTTTGTGCCGGTAACTCCTCGAGTCAGGCTACGTCCCGTAGCCTTAGATCTCAAGGGTCTTTCTGAGAATCCTCGCTGTTCCCAAAAGTGTCGCCTTCTGTAATAGATCTACCCTCACACTTGTCCCTATTTCCTCTAGATGTTTCCCAAGTGCTTTCGGAATGGTGCCAAGTGCTCCAACCACCACAGGGACTACTTTCACCTTCACCTGCCAAATCTTACGAAATTCCCTGGCCAGGTCTTTGTACTTTTGGATCTTTTGTGTCTCCTTCTTAGCGACCCCTATATCACCCGGCACAGCTATGTCAATAAGATGACACATCTTCTTCGTCTTATCTAAGACTTCAACATCCGGACGCCTATGTTCTATAACATGATCAGTCTGAATGTTAAAGTCCCAGAGGATCTTGACCTGGTCGGTCTCTACAACTTTATCCGGAACATGCTCGTGCCATTTTGCAGTCACTTGGACACCATTCTTTTTACACAGATCCCAGTGAATCAATTTGGCCAAATTGTTGTGTCTTCCTTTGTACTCCGTCTTGGCCATCATACTACATTCACTGACAATATGAAATACAGTCTCCTCTGCCTTATTACACATTCTGCACATAGGAGAGACGTTTGCTTTCTCTATCCTTGCCTTCATTACATTTGTCCTTAGAGACTGGTCTTGTGCCGCAGTAATAAAGCCCTCTGTTTCCTTCTTAAGTTCTACGCTCTTTAACCAATTCCAGGACTTGTTGCTGGCAACGCCTTCAATGCATCTCAAGAACCGGCCATGAAGTGGTTTGTTCCGCCAATCTTGATGTCTTTCCTCTTTCCTTTGCCTCTTGTACTCCTTCGGCCCAACTTCGCCTGCCTTCGTGTACTTCTGCGCAACTTTCAACAAGTTCTCCTCAGTCCTCCTAATATGACAATGTAAGCTCCTGCGCTCCATGTTGACACTGTCTGCCACACTTAGCAACCCCCTATCGCCCTCTGACCTCAGAAGAATCGATCTCCACTTATTCTTTGCAAATCGTCCATAAAAAGCAGATGGTTGATCTTACATCCGTCCTTCTTCATTTCATAACCTGCACTCACCTTCCTCAGAATCATCGACAGGGGCATCAGTGCCAGAACAAACAGGAGCGGAGACAGAGAGTCACCTTGGAAAATCCCTCTTCTTATGCATACCTTGCCCAGACTAGCAATTTTTGGCCAACAGATTAGTTCGCCATGTCTTCATGCTCTCACTTAGAAGACACTTTACTGCATCAGCCAGTCCAACCATATCCAGGCATTCCATTATCCATGTGTGCGATACCATGTCATACGCCTTCTTGTAATCGATCCACGCCATTGCCAAGTTCGTCTTTCTGCTCCTGCAGTCCTTCAGTACAGCCTTATCATTGATAAGTTGATCCTTCGTACCTCTGGACCGCTTCTTTCAGCCTTTCTGCTTCTCTGGAAACAACTGCTGGTCATCCATATGACGATAGAGGTCTTCTGCAATCATACTGGTCAAGAGTTTATACACCACAGGTAAGCACGCGATTGGTCTATAGTTACGAGCAATGTTAATGCACCTTTCTTGATGTCCTTCATGATCAGAACCGTTCTTGCCTCAGTCATCCAACATGGGACCTTACCATGTCCTAGACAGTCTTGCAAATGTAGGGCCATTCGCTCATGCAAACTGCGAATGAACTATTCTGTTTTTGTTCTAATATTATTAA
The DNA here is from genome assembly GCA_023634235.1 of Pisaster brevispinus. Classification (NCBI taxonomy): domain Eukaryota; kingdom Metazoa; phylum Echinodermata; class Asteroidea; order Forcipulatida; family Asteriidae; genus Pisaster; species Pisaster brevispinus. Next base: position 3,315 of record JAMKCF010000214.1, read on the forward strand.
ACAGCTACTCGAGCAAGTAATTCTTAACGGTAATGCTATTAAAATGTGTTTATAATGTGTTTGTTTATAATTTAATTGTAATTTTAAAAATACCGTTACTCTTCTGAATTTTCATATTTTTTGATCAAAATATTACGCCCCAATCTCAAGGTTTTGAAAAACTAGCTATACCTCTACCACTGATGGCATGCGTCAAAATAACAACTCCTTGACGTCATGTGTGGGATGTTGCGTTGTTATACCTCCATGTTGCAACAAAGCAGCTATACAAAATGGAGCGTCCTTATATGACGCAATAGGAGTGATGATGTAACAGAGCTTTTCACAAATCTTTCTGAAGTAAAGCACAGAACAAGGGTGTTCAAAAATTATTGGGTTTTTTTTTTACATTTAAAATCTTAAATCTCAAGTGAACTCAATTTCCTTATTGATTGGAAACATTTTAAATGAATTTCAGCAAAGATGAGTTGTATCTGTTTTTTGTTTGAGCTGGTCTTTAACGATTAACCTCTTTTGGTAGCACTGTTTTGTACTTTGTACAGTTTTGCTTGTTTTGATAAATGCCAATTTCTTGTGTAGTTTGTATTACTCGATTCCAGATGGCCCGTCAACAAAAAGTGGAACAGCGAAGTAAAGAGTAGATGGAGAAGAGAGCTCGAGAAAACCCAAAACATCCTTGTGGTTACTGAACCCAAACCAGTCCGCAAAGGAGGTGGTGGTAGGCGTGGAAAAGTTGGACAAATTTGATTTCAATTATTTGTAAAACGAATGCTCATAGGAATTTCTTTATTTATTCATGATTACTTTTGACCTAGATTAGTCCTTTATTTCTGTGTAAACCGAGAAAAATTGTTTATTCTGAGGTATATAGAGAATACATAACACAACAGTTTAATGTAAGATTATTAAATTTGTATGAGTAACTATGACAAAAATATTTATGAGGCTGAATTAGTTACGATTGAAATAGCAAAATGATTCATTTGAAAGGTTCTCTGGATCATATGAAACAGTGTAATGAATAATCATGGATGATTCTATGGATAATCATGGTTGAGTCTATGAATAATCATGAATGAATCTATGGATAATCATGAGGCATTAATACTCATGAGGTTGAATTATTCATGATAAAAATCCAACGGCGAGATATATAGCGAGGGCAGTGACAGTGAGATGGACACGGGAGAAGCCAAACCCCAAAAGAAGCGAAAGAAGCAGCGAAGTGACGAAGAAGGAGACGGCGATGGGAAACGAGAAAATAAGGCCAAGAAAAGAAGGTTAGAAATAAACTAACAAAGAAACTTGTAAAATTTGTAAACAAATGTTTTCAGCTATGACCATTAGAACACGAGAAATTTTCAAAAACTGAGTCAGGGCAAAAGTTTTAAGGACTCTAGTAGGTTTGTTGATTTGGTTATTTTCCAGTAGATAAGATTCTTATGAAAATAGGGGGGGTGGAAGTGTCTCCAACCTCATGTCAAAACTGATCATGAAAGTAAGAAAGCAAAAGTCCAAAGAAGAATTTTCAGGTATAAAATGATTTTGAAGAGTGTCTCCTTAACACAAATGAACTATTTACTTTATCTTCTCATTAAACCAAATCTCGTAAGACATGAGACGGTGAGGAATCGGCCCTGCACAAGCGCAAGGAGCACAAGTCCGGCGAGAGCAGAGCATCTCGCAGCCGCAAAGGGATCCGAGAATCCCGGATTGAAGAGGAGAAGCCTGGCAAGTTTAAGTCCAAGGCTATCGTGTCTTCTAGTGAGTCGGACTCAGAGGGAGAGAGGCTTCAGATTGATCAGACCAGTTCATTTCAGTTTTTGTCTATCTCTTTCTATCAAAGGGACACATTGGGCGCTCTAGGATGTAAAAAACATTTGTTTTGAAATGAATGTGGTTGGAAAAGTATTTTAAAAGTAGACTACAGTGATTCGCAGAAATATTCCTTGAATTTGTGTGGGTTTTGTGTAAACAGAACACAGTCTTCTGTTTTCTAGAACCAAAGTTTTTTTACTCTACAAAATGGCAGTTTGTATGTTCCGTTTGTTGTATTTCAAAAGGAAAACTTGTGTTTTTCAATCACAACTCACAACACATCATTAGGACACCAGACCAAGTAATTTATGGCTTGATGTCATTCTGCTTAGAAAAATTGATATTCTTCAAAACAAAGCATTTAGATTTATGAAGTTTTACAAAATTACATCCTCTTAAATGATGGCATTCGTTATTTTATTTCCTTTTTATTTTAGTGACAATGAGGAAATGTCTGGTAGTCAGAAATCGTCACCGTCTAAGAGTTGTGGTCGCATCCGCCGTATCGCCTCGGACTCCAGCGACTCCGATGAAAGGAAGTCAAGATCCAAAGGTCAAGATCAAGCTTCTGGGTCTGAGTCCGAGGGGGAGAGTAAACCTCGTAGCAAGGCACTTCAGTCAGACAGTGATGAGGAATCAGGGGGTGAGGGTCAGAGGTCAGGTAGCAAAGCACAGAGGTCAGGCAGTGAGGGTCAGATATCAGATGCTGGATCAGGAAACGAGGAGGCAGCATCGGAAGGAGAGGGGTCCGGCGGGGAAGAAGCAGGGTTGGACGGAGCGGCGTCTGGTAATGAAGGGGTCGCTGACTGAGGAGACCTCCTGTCTGTCAACTTTCATTGGACTATCCACCAGATGCCAAGTGTCAGTGGCTGAAACACTCGCAATTAGACGTCAGGGTTCAGATTGTTTTCAGTGAGTTCAAGTTGGAAAAACTTGGCGGGAAGCTGCACATCTGACTACCTCAAGATCAGAATCTTTCTCCTTAAGATTTAAACAACTTGTGAAATATGTTTCAAATATTTCCCATTGAATTTGATTGGCTGAGAGAACAATTTTTTATAACCTGCCCACACTTTTTTGTTCACATAAGCAATTTTCAATCAATTTGTTCTAGAGACAATCTTACAATGCTGAAATGATCTTAGAATTTTAATTTTAAAGATGTTGATCATTTTTTGCAAATCCACTTATCAGTGAAATAATGTTTACATTGTTTCCCACTTCTTGAAGAAAACTGTTTGAAAGATCTTCAGATGTATTTTTGACAATTCTTGATTTGATTGTGTCATTTACAGCTGAGTGATTTGAGGACAGGCCAGAACGTCAACCTGTGCGGCCAGCTTGGCCCAATCGACCGGTCAACCATCTGGAGGGAAGTCCTGCTGGAGTTTGTCTCTGATGAATCAAACTCCTTTCCAGGATACTCAGCTTATTATACGGTGTTGCCATGGATACCTGACTCTCCATGTTTGTTGAGAAATGGGTGTTAAATCTCAGTGTAGGCAGTACCTTAATTTCCTTCATACTTGACGCGGCTTATCTGACTTCCATAGGTGCAACAAAATCACTACATCTTTTCTAATGGCGTGTTTTATCTGGAACCACTATAGATCATTGTGATGATCACTGTGTGAAATTAAATTCATCCTCTAAAATGAGCCTTTCATTTGCTCAGGGTAATGTTGTCACATTATTTAAAATAACGCAGTGTGTAGTTATAAAGTGTAGTTTTTAAGGTTTAGCGTAGTTTTGAGGTAAGCAACTGTACATGAGATTGGACCTTTAGCCTAATTTTATTAAGCCTGTTATAGCACACACAAAATGTTATGCGCGCAGTAGAAAATTGCTGAGCAGAAATAGGTTATCAGCCTAAATGTCATAGTAAAGGTTGCTACGCCTGGTACCTAATTGTACAATTATCTGACTTTCAAATGTGCAACAAATTGTGATGATAACTATGTGAAATTAAATTTATCGTGTGAAATAAGCCTTTCATTTGCTCAGGGTAATGTTGTCACATTTTTTAAAGTAGCAGTTATTGCTGCATTGCAAATAAACATATCCAAAGAAACTGATTACTGTTGGAGAGAGCACAGCAGTCTTTTGAATGTGATATCTAATTTTGTCATCTTTACCATCTTATATTACTAGTAGTTGGGTACAAAGAAAGACACTAACTTTGTACTCATCTACAGGTTTTCTCGTACTTGGGCGCTAAAAGCGTTTGCGTGTTCTACAGGAAATCCTGTAGATATGGGTTCAAGACAAAAGCGTTGAGTTTTAAAACCGATTATCTCTGAACTTTTCAAATTTCAGCGTAGTGTGAACGTCTTCCATGTGCCAGCCCTTGCCATATCTCTGACCGAAGACCTGCCTACACTACACCTTCTCCCAGCAGACTGCGGCTGTCAGATCCTCTTTACTCTCCCTCCAGAAGAGACTGCACTTCTCGTCATTCATGAGCTTGTGATACCTGATGCTGACTGCGAGAAACATTATTTTGAGGTACTTTTCATCAAGTTAATGTTGTAAAGCAAATTTTATATACTGGAGTGTACAGACTAGCAATGTTACGCACAGAGTGGAGGCTTCTGGGAATAACAGCAGGCAGTAGACTAACCAGGTACATCCATTGTCTTCGGAGATGTGTGCATGTTCAGTACTATGTCAACAATGGAAAATAACCCTGTATGTTTGCTGCCACCTAGAGTTCCAGTGATGGAAACTAGAGATAAACCTTCCCTTTATAATTCTATTAGTGTTTGGCAGAGTATCTTCATTCCCACTTGATGGTATCTGACATCCACAAAACATTCTCAAGAAAAGTGCAAATAACAATTCCTGCCTATGTAAATTTTGCAAATCAAATTTTGAAGTTCTATAGGTCAGTTTTCTTGTGCAAGGCATTACTTGAAAACAACCAAAATGTTTAGTTGATTCTTGATCATCAAACTTTGGTTTAAAAAAATGCTTTTATTGTGGTGTATTTCTGAGAATCTACTCTTGTTTTTCTACATTTTAAAGACTGATGATTTAGCCACCTTGTGCTACGATCGTTACTGTGAAAAATTATATTTATCCTGTAAAATGAGCCTTTCATTTGCTCAGGGTAATATTGTCATATTAATTAAAATAACGCAATGTGTAGTTATAAAGTGTAGTTTTCAAGGTTTAGCATATTTTTAGGGTAAGCATCTGTATAAGAGATTGAACCTTTAGCCTAATTTCATAATGCCTGTTAGCACACAAAAAATGCTATCTGCAGTATAAAAATGCTGAGTAGACTCAAGTTATAATCCGCCAAAACGTCATGACGACTGGTACCTAACTTATATTGTACTTATCATCACTGTGATATTCTCTTTTTTTCTTTTTTTCGTCTACATAAAGGTTGTAATTAAAGATAGCGCTGACATCAGAGCCTGGAATCATCCAATCACCGAACAACGCTTCCAGCACCCGTTATAGAACAACTCCCTGCTGTGCTTTCAACAATCATTGTCAAACTGACGTCCCATGGCAGTACGTGATGCTTTCCTTTAGTCATTTCAAACTTGAATCCGATCTGCAATGCACGAAGGACTTCATTGAGGTAAGAACATGGTTTTACCGTTAATTTGTCTCCAACTGATTTGACTGCTGACAAAATGTCTTTGGATTTCAATTATAAGATAGAATCAGAAGCACACTGTATTTGTTAATCTTGTTGGTAAAGGCATGGGATCAAAACTACAACTGCTTTCCCACAGAAGGTCTGTAGCCAGCCTCTGTCTTTTACACGGATGTTTGCAAGGTAAACGTGCTACCTGTGTGTCCGACCTGGTTCCTCCTATCAGGATGTTTGAGTGTTAAACCAGGCTTTCTGCTTGTTAATCTTGCTTGGCTGAGATGTAGAACAAAAAGCAATCCAACAGCTTTATTCCATGTACATCTCTTTGGAACTCCTTACCTGTTAAATCAACATTTCTCTCCATCCTACAATCTAAACAGATTTCAGACGCAAATCTACCTTTAGCTCCCTGAGTTATTCTCATATTGAATGTTTTTTGTCTTGTACGTAACCCCCAAAACCAAGAGTGGCTTTAAGCCTTGTTTTGGGCAAACGTGCTTTAAAGTTATAAAAAAAACATATCTAACACGCTATAGCAAGCACACATTTTGCTCCACGCGATAAGGTCGTATCTCTTTTAATTGTTTTTTGCCTACACTTATTGCACTACCAACAACAATTTCAATTGCAACCTGGCTCCACTGACATAGTGAAATCTTTTCTTTTTTTGTGTGTGTTCAGATTCAGGACGTGATACCCAAGAAGCGTCTGTCTTCTGTAGGGATGCAAATACTTTCACTTGGATCACCGAGGGAAGTGAAGTCATCGCAAAATTCCAAACAGACGACGAGTAGTGCTTCCAAAGTTGCAGAGAGCTCGAGAGAAAGAGACATTTTCCTGTAAAGTGTTGGACATCAGAGTGGTTGGACGGCAGCTTTTTCCATGTATGAACTGAATTATGGCTATCAGTACAGGTAGTGGTCAGCCTACTGGTCTTTATTTTTTGTATAGTTTATTATCTGCTTGTCGACCGACCAGGTTCATATTGTAATATTAATAATAATATTAATAATTATGTGTATTATTTTAAAAGGAATGCATGGGTGTGTTGACTGCGGTTTGGCTGGTGGGATTCGACTTGGAGGCATAGGTTTGTGAGTTTGTTGTGTGAATGATGATGATTAGTGGGCCCTGTGTGTTAGGTAACTTATGCCTTCTTGCCCATCCAGTGTCATGCTATATATTCTATGTTCTCCAATCACGCACTCATGCATTTGCTTTTTTTTAGATGATAATTATTTGGTAGAGACTGAATATCTAGGAGTTGCCTTCATTTTTATTGACATTTTATCGACATACTTGCATTGTATAAGATAATTAAATGTACATGTATGTGTTTTATTGACCGCCTGCACAACTCTCAACAGTTTGTACAGGTGTTTACAGAGAGAATAAATCCCAGCCAGATCCACAGTCAACATCCAAAAGCTGGATATAGCTGTGTAGGGCGTCACTTTAATCTTTCTAATCACTCCATTTCTCTCATGATTTTACAGGGCTTTGAGGCACTAGGAAACCACAAGATTGTTCGTATGAGTAGGGAGAAGCTATGGATAAGGCGTCTTCAGACCATTCAACCCCATGGTCTAAACATCCAAGAAGGAAATGTCTAATAACCTTTTGTCTTTGCCTTCTCCTTTTTACCACAGATTCTCCTCTAGTCTTCCTCATTCACTAATCAATTACTTTTGTCTCCCTCTTCCCATCATTTATTTTTTACTTTTTGAGGCTTTGCATGATGAGGTATCAATGTATATTCAGTTTGCATTAACACCGTATGTATATCTACTAGCTATGTAGATTTGTTCTAATGAACTAGGTCTTGCTTTTTTAACATTTTTTATTCTACTGCCGCAGAGTAGATTTGGAAATCGGAAGACTACTTCGGGAGACTACTTAGTTCTGAAAAGAACTGTCCAGCTTATTAGCTACTACCTGGGCGGTGGGTAGGAAATTGGCCGGGACTACTACTTTGGCTTCATAGTGAATTCGATCGAGGGGACTTCTCAGTATTAACTTCATTGCCGCGGAGTGAGTTCTTAATTGGTCTCAACATTTAGACTAGCTTCCTCTAGTCATCGTCTCCGGACAATGACTAGAGCAAGCTAGTCGGTTTCGACTAGCTTGCTCCAGTCATCGTCTCCTAACGATGAGACGATGACTAGAGCAAGCTAGTCGAAATGTTGAGACCAATTAAGAACTCACTCCGTGGCAGTGAAGTTAATAACGAGAAGTCCCCTCGATCCTATCCACTATTAAGCTAAAGTAGTAGTCCCGGCCGATTTCCTACCCTCCGCCCAGGTAGTAGCTAATAAGCTGGACAGTTCTTTTCAGAACTAAGTAGTCTCCCGAAGTAGTCTCCCGATTTCCAAATCTACTCTGCGGCAGTAGAATAAAAATAAAATAAAAAGCAAGACCTAGTTCTTTAAGAACAAATCTACATAGCTAGTAGATATACACACGGTGATTACTGCAAACCGAATATACATCATTTATTTTGTCTTTTGTATTCGTTCCTCTTGTGGTCAAACCAGCCCCTCCCCCACCCCACCCCCTTTTGTTACCCTCCTTTTTGTTCATCCTCCTGCTTTCTCTGTGTGCTTTCATCTCTAACGTCTATCTCCACTCCACTTTTTATGTTTGTAGTCTTGTCATTTTGCCTTCAAGAAAGACTCTGCTAGGGTCGAAACGTCAGGCCACTATCTATTTTTGTGTGTGTAGTAGTTTTTCCATGATTTTTAGAGCCAATTTGTAATAAGTTTTTTGCTGAGAATTTTTTATTCATGCTCATTTGTATTTAGAACAACTGATTTAATGTCTGGTCATATTGTTACTTTCAGTGCATATAATTATATACAGTATATTTTTCTTAAGTGTGAGGGACTGTTTATGTATAATTTTCTTGTGTATGAATCTCACAAGTAAGTCAAATTGTGAGTTTGAGGTGCATATATAGTTTAAAGGTGTAAATCAATGAAAATCATGGTTGATATTTTTTGACAATTTGCTTGATTCAGCCATGGTTTCTTATTTTCCCTTGAAAAGCTACAAGAGCCGTGTTAATGACAAGCCTTGGCTTACACCTCACATAAATGTTTTTGACCGTCAAATTATGTTGGGTAATAGTTATTATTGGTATGACTCTGCTCTTTCATCGCTTAGCCTTGACTCTTTGGCTGGTAGGAGAGAGGCACACTGCAGGCGTTTTGCTAATGAACTTGCTAATAACCCTCACACTAAAGACCTCCTTCCCCCGACCAGGCATGAGAGTCATGGTCGAAATCTCCGAAATAGTCATCATGTTTCAACCATCCCCACCAGATCCAGTCGTTTTAAAAATAGCCCTGTTCCTTATTTCATAGGTTTAATTAATTCTTAATTATTTCTCCATTTTATTGTGTGTGGTGGTCTGAGTGAGGTTCTTATTTAATTTTATGTTTTATTGAAACATTTATGTCCCTGTTAATTATTCCATTTCCCTTTTAAACTACAATGAGGTGTTTCTTTTGTTTATGTGGTTCTGTTTTTGTTTTAAAGGCGAGTGTGCAATCTGTTTTTCTTATCTATTTTTTTCTATTTAGGTGTCCTTAAAAAAAAAGTATGTCTTATCGATTTTTTACTATTGTAATGACTCTGTAATTTGACCTTAAAGTCACGAAGTTTGTCAATTTTAATAAATTTTAAAATCTTAATCATATATAAATGTCATTTTCATAAATCCTTTCTAGGTCACACTTGTTTGTTTTTATGGACCACTCGGGTCGCATGGTCGTAAAGTAGGGAACCCAAGTGCGTCCTCAATGTTCAATTGTCTCCTCCAACTTGGTTGTTAGAATATTTGTAGTGAAAAGTTAAGTTTGAAGTCTCGACCTTTAGGCTCATTCTCTTTTTCGTTTTAGCTTTAAGCAAGAGAGATCAAGAGCACATTTATTTTCTCACGTTATTTTTCTTTATTTTGTACGAAGCATGACTCTGGCCATGCTCCAAATGCATTTCAGTAGGGAGGGATAGGGTCATAGAGCTATTTGTGAGTATCTGTATCAAAACATAATTTTATTCCAGAAATAATTTTTAAATAGAAGGCCGGCCTCCTTCCCTTGTCTCTACATTAACTGTTAATTAAGTGAGGAGGGTCCTCATAAATTCCTTCATCTCTGCCAATTGCTTTGTTTTGCTTTATTAATTGACTTTATATTTATAATATTGTATTTTGTTATGTTCCCTTTGAGGGAGAATTACAAGTTGAGCGAGTACCTGCATTTCTGTTTCCATTTTGGAGTAATTTGTTTGTTTCTGAGTTTAGCGGGTAGTCCGCTCCCCTTCTGGCAGATAGGGATGAGCTCTTACAATACGTTGAGCCACTTTTTATAGCTCTTAATCCTTTTAAAGATTCTTTTGCAAAAAAGTATAGTCCCTGCATAAATAGGCAAAGAGTAAAAATGGCATCTGAAAAACTGTGGTTAATTAACCACTAATTAGTGAGCCAAATTAGCCAGCTTCTATTCATAATGAAGGGTACAAATTCTTTTCAGAAAGGTAGTTGACTCGAAAGCACAGGCATTATAAATGGAAATGGTGTCTGTATATAGTTGTGGCTATTTTTGAGCTGCCTTATTTGGTTCACTAATTAGTGGTTAAATACAGTTTTACAGAAGCTATTTTCCATCTATAGCAGGTACAATGCACATGCGGTTGAGTAAAACTACCTTTAAAAAAAAATTGTATCCTTCATTATCAGTATAAAAAAAAATAGCCCAGGATCTTGAAGACTGTTATAACCTGGACACACCACTTTTTTGAAGTAGCTTAATTGGTCCAGTAATTAGTGGTTAATTAAGTACAGTTATACAGACGCCATTCTCCATCTATAACACGCAAAATGGCCCATGCACTTTAATTAGTCAACTGCCTCTTTGAACTGCTGGTTCAATCTGAGTTCGATCGGAGACTAACAATATTCAAACTGCTCAAAATGCTCTGACATGAATTCTGTACTAAGACAAGTGGGTGTTCTGAAGCAGCCAGTTCAATCTCATTAAACGAGTGTTACACTGGGCACCACATTTTGGAGTTAATTAACCACATCTACGCAGATGTCATTTGCGTCTCACGTACATTTGCCTTATGCGGTTGAGTAATAACTACCTCTAAGAATGTACTCTTCGTTATTAGTAAAAGTGTCAGTTTAATCCCAGAATCTTGAAAACTGTCAAACTGAACATACCAAATTTTTGAGCTGGCAAATTTGGTCCATTGATTAGTGGTTAGTATCACAGTTACATACGCCATTTTCCATCCATAACACGCACAATTACATAACGCGGTTGAGTAAACTACTTTTCGATATTTTATACTTTATTGAAAACAAACACAGATGGATGCGTTCATACAAACATTTTTAAAAGGTACGACAAGTGGTTAAGAAAAATATTAATTGTTGGGAAAAAATATTGATGTTAGTATAAAATTTATTATTATTATTCCAACGAAAAACTACAAAAAGGAAAACAACTTTTTGATAAGTTCAGAAGTCCCCACCATGGCAATAGTGAGAAAGAAACCCGCTCTGTGACTATCAATGCAAGAGTAGTTCAATTTCAACACTTCCAATTTAATTTGTTAATTTAATTAACGTAAAGGTTGCCGATTACAAATTTAAGATTGACAACATATTTTCATCTGCAAAAAAAACTATTATTACTTCTTGAATGACGAAAGTGGTTAAATTTACCTTTGTGTAAACGATATGCAGTTTTCAGATTACGACAACATGCAAATTATTTTACTTTTACTTATTTAATCTTAATTACTGAACTCAGAAAAGTTGAAAGATCAAGGATGACTAGTTTCTCAAATGTTTGAAGTACCCCCCCCCCCCCCTTCATTTGCACTTACTTTGATGACGTTGCTGACGTCGCATTCAAGTGACGTAATTTTTACTTGTCATGTAGCTTATTTTATTGTACAGCGCCCTCACAGCGTTTGGAATTTTCGCGGGGTTTCTCCAGCATTATTTTGCTTTACGAAGACAAGATGACACCTCGGGTTTCTGGCTACGTTTTTGCTGTTGTTCTTTTTCATTTTGAATGCAGCCTTCGAATGATTGAAGATGTAGGCACTGCATGTGTGTGAATGTTCAGGTAAATATCACTTTATTCTACTCTTATTTTACGGTTTATCATGTTCGTTTGTGCAGTTAGGTTTGTTTCTCTACGATCATTACAACTTTTGGGAGAAAACAAAGACTAAACAGTGACGGCAGCAACGTTTGTCAGTGAAGACAGTGGCGAGAATGCTAATATTAGTCAAGTCGGGAGCACTCATTCTGGTTTAGTCTGGTTTGGAAATTATGTCTGCAGCACAGAATAATCTAACTTTATTCATCTCTATCATCATCTATGAATTCCAGTTCTCAGAGACATTTTGTGAACTAAATCAACACTCCCAACAGTTCAGTTTTCGGTAGGTTTCTTCTGATCTCTGACTCTGCTCTGGTCAGTCCCTCCTGCTACCAATTGTCCACTTGCCGCTTGTGTGCATATACCATTCTACATTGACTTGCCACAGTCCTAAAGAAAAGTTATACTTACAAAATCTGTGTCTGCAGTTTCTTCCCAGAACTTAATTATTTCCAAACTTTTTATATGTGTTTTTTTTAATTGTCTTTGTCCAGTAGGCACAGCTATTTCTTCATGAGTTTGTGCTGTCTGTGTCAGCTCTTCATCCCATGGCTCATGAAAAGGTACGATTGAGTATTATTAAAGGTATAATACAGGATTGGTAGATCTGGTAGAAGAGAGAGTTTCTGACCTAAATCAACAGTTCAGTTTTCAGGAGGTTTCTTCTTCCCCATATCTTTTTCTGACGGTATTGATCTTGAAAAGCCCTATGGAATTCGCCCCTTGTTCCAGGGCTTGAATTTGTTGGGGAAATCCACAAGAATGCAGGGCTTGCATGTTGCTTAAAATATGCACTAGACAAGAATTTCTGGTACAAGACCAGAAATAAAGAGAGAAATCCATTATCTACACAGTTTAGCATTTAAACTGTTTTTATCTGAACAAGCACTGACACAAGAGTGATTTCATTTGTCTGCAGTTTCTTCCCAGAACTTAATTATTCCAAACTTTTTATATGTGTTCTTTTGAATTGTCTTTGTCCAGTAGGCACAGCTATTTCTTCATTAGTTTGTGCTGTCTGTGTCGCCTCTTCATCCCACGGCTCATGAAAAGGTACACATTTTATAAGACCTTTGGACTGGTCTGGTCATTAGTTTACTGGCCAGATTCTAAAATTATTGGCCTCGAGTCTGCGTTTCAACTCATAATGATGGCCTTTGCTCCTGCAGGGTTTTGACGTTGCTTACCACTCGTCAGAGTTTAGTGTGTGAGAGCTGAATTTAATTTCCGAATAGACACTTTCATCTGTGCCTAGCTGTTTGTTGGAGGTGAATTCGCCTCGCAATCCAGCTAATATACATTGTCAAAGAACTGTTTTGTTGCCATCCTTAGAGCAGCTAACTCTCCCTGTTTCTGCAGATAGTTCCCTGAAAATAAATTCATCTTTCCATGTTCAGATAAACAAATTTGAAAATCTCCCCAATTATTGTAGGTTTTCCGCCATGTTCTTCATATCGCCCAGATTATTGTAGAAAATTTCCTTGACTGCAAGATGAAAATGTTGGCAGCTTGACCTAGAGTGGATGTTCGCGTATAAGATCTTCTCTTGAAATCGTACACTTCCGAACTTAATTCTTGAAGCTTGTTAAACCCTATCAATATTTGAAGTTTATTGATAATTTCCTAAATGAATCAAGTCTTATATTAGTGGGATCTTGTTTGAATTCTTGATTGCACCTGAGAAAGTTCAGGCTTTTTGAGTTTTTTGACATTCACTTATAGTTTCGAGACTTTCAGATCATAACATATGCAGGAGACGCAGGCTAATGGAACCACATTTAAAGTGTCCTTTTGTGTTGTTATGATAACAAACCCAGTCTGTTCTGTGAGGTCTGCATCACTGGACTGCTAGGCCACAACACTCCACTAATTATTGTAGAACAGAACAAGGGATGAATGCATAGTCAGAATATGGGTCAGGCTCATTCCAGATTGGATTTCGAGCAGCGAAGGCAAACTTATAATTTCAAAATCCATTGGAGTTAAGTGACCAAGTGTAATAAAAACTTGATTTGGTCAGACGTCGTCACTGATCTCTGGTCAGTCCCTCCTGCTACCAATTGTCCACTTGCCACTTGTGTGTGCATATACCATTCTATCTTGACTTGCCACAGTCCTAAACAAAAAAGTTACTCTTACAAAATCTGTATCTGCAGTTTCTTCCCAGAACTTAATTATTTCCAAACTTTTCATATGTGTTCTTTTGAATTGTCTTTGTCCAGTAGGCACAGCTATTTCTTCAAGGGTTTGTGCTGTCTGTGTCGGCTCTTCATCCCACGGCTCATGAAAAGGTACGATTGAGTATTATTAAAGGTATAATACAGGATTGGTAGATCTGGTAGAAGAAAGAGTTTCTGACCTAAATCAACAGTTCAGTTTTCAGGAGGTTTCTTCTTCCCCATATTTTTTTCTGACGGTAGTCAGCTTGAAAAACCCTATGGAATTCGCCCCATGTTCCAGGGCTTGAATTTATTGGGGAAATCCACAAGAATGCAGGGCTTGCATGTTGCTTAAAATATGCACTAGACAAGAATTTCTGTTACAAGACCAGAAATAAAGAGAGAAATCCATTATCTACTCAGTTTAACATGTAAAGTTTTTTTATCTGAACAAGCACTGACACAAGAGTGATTTCATTTGTCTGCAGTTTCTTCCCAGAACTTATTTGTTTCAAACTTTTTATATGTGTTCTTTTGAATTGTCTTTGTCCAGTAGGCACAGCTATTTCTTCATGAGTTTGTGCTGTCTGTGTCGCCTCTTCATCCCACGGCTCATGAAAAGGTACAAATTTTATAAGACCTTTGGACTGGTCTGGTCATTAGTTTACTGGCCAGACTCTAAAATTACTGGCCTCGAGTCTGCGTTTCAACTCGAAATGATGGCCTTTGCTCCTGCAGGGTTCTGATGTTGCTTGCCACTTGTCAGAATATAGTGTGTGAGAGCTGAATTTAATTTCCAAATAGACACTTTCATCTATGTCTAGCTGTTTGTTGGAGGTGAATTTGCCTCGCAATTCAGCTCATACACATTGTCAAAGAACTGTTTTTTTGCCATCATTAGAGCAGCCAACTCTCCCTGTTTCTGTGGATAATTCCCTAAAAATAAATCCATCTTTCCATGTTCAGATAAACAAATTTGAAAATCTCCCCAATTATTTTAGATTTCCCCCCCTGTTCTTCATATCGCCCAGATTATTGTAGAAAATTTCATTGACTGCAAGATGAAAATGTTGGCAGCTTGACCTTTTAGAGTGGTTGTTCGCGTAAAAGATCTTCTCTTAAAATTGAACACTTCCTAACTAAATTATTGGTGCTTGTTAAACCCTATCAATATTTTCAGCATGTAAATATCTTGTCCTTTTTTGTTGTTGTACCAACCATTTTCAGATTGGAGTGTGGAGTTCGGAGGTTGGAGTTTGGGGTTTGCAGTTTGGAATTTGGAAATTGGAGATTTTGAGGTTGGTGTTTGGAGATTGGGGCATCTGGTTGATAGCTTCCAGTTGTAGTCTCAGTTGTAGTCGCAGTTGTAGTCTCAGTTGTAGTCTCAGATGTAGTCTCAGATGTAGTCTCAGTTGTAGTCTCAGTTGTAGTCTCAGTTGTAGTCTCAGTTGTAGTCTCAGTTGTAGTCTCAGTCGTAGTCTCAGTCGTAGTCTCAGTCGTAGTCTCAGTCGTAGTCTCAGTCGTAGTCTCAGTCGTAGTCTCAGTCGTAGTCTCAGATGTAGTCTCAGATGTAGTCTCAGATGTAGTCTCAGATGTAGTCTCAGATGTAGTCTCAGATGTAGTCTCAGTTGTAGTCTCAGTTGTAGTCTCAGTTGTAGTCTCAGTTGTAGTCTCAGTTGTAGTCTCAGTTGTAGTCTCAGTTGTAGTCTCAGTTGTAGTCTCAGTTGTAGTCTCAGTTGTAGTCTCAGTTGTAGTCTCAGTTGTAGTCTCAGTTGTAGTCTCAGTTGTAGTCTCAGATGTAGTCTCAGATGTAGTCTCAGATGTAGTCTCAGATGTAGTCTCAGATGTAGTCTCAGATGTAGTCTCAGATGTAGTCTCAGATGTAGTCTCAGATGTAGTCTCAGATGTAGTCTCAGATGTAGTCTCAGATGTAGTCTCAGATGTAGTCTCAGATGTAGTCTCAGATGTAGTCTCAGATGTAGTCTCAGATGTAGTCTCAGATGTAGTCTCAGATGTAGTCTCAGTTGTAGTCTCAGTTGTAGTCTCAGTTGTAGTCTCAGTTGTAGTCTCAGTTGTAGTCTCAGTTGTAGTCTCAGTTGTAGTCTCAGTTGTAGTCTCAGTTGTAGTCTCAGTTGTAGTCTCAGTTGTAGTCTCAGTTGTAGTCTCAGTTGTAGTCTCAGTTGTAGTCTCAGTTGTAGTCTCAGTTGTAGTCTCAGTTGTAGTCTCAGTTGTAGTCTCAGTTGTAGTCTCAGTTGTAGTCTCAGTTGTAGTCTCAGTTGTAGTCTCAGTTGTAGTCTCAGTTGTAGTCTCAGTTGTAGTCTCAGTTGTAGTCTCAGTTGTAGTCTCAGTTGTAGTCTCAGTTGTAGTCTCAGTTGTAGTCTCAGTTGTAGTCTCAGTTGTAGTCTCAGTTGTAGTCTCAGTTGTAGTCTCAGTTGTAGTCTCAGTTGTAGTCTCAGTTGTAGTCTCAGTTGTAGTCTCAGTTGTAGTCTCAGTTGTAGTCTCAGTTGTAGTCTCAGTTGTAGTCTCAGTTGTAGTCTCAGTTGTAGTCTCAGATGTAGTCTCAGATGTAGTCTCAGATGTAGTCTCAGATGTAGTCTCAGTTGTAGTCTCAGTTGTAGTCTCAGTTGTAGTCTCAGTTGTAGTCTCAGTTGTAGTCTCAGTTGTAGTCTCAGTTGTAGTCTCAGTTGTAGTCTCAGTTGTAGTCTCAGTTGTAGTCTCAGTTGTAGTCTCAGTTGTAGTCTCAGTTGTAGTCTCAGTTGTAGTCTCAGTTGTAGTCTCAGTTGTAGTCTCAGTTGTAGTCTCAGTTGTAGTCTCAGTTGTAGTCTCAGTTGTAGTCTCAGTTGTAGTCTCAGTTGTAGTCTCAGTTGTAGTCTCAGTTGTAGTCTCAGTTGTAGTCTCAGTTGTAGTCTCAGTTGTAGTCTCAGTTGTAGTCTCAGTTGTAGTCTCAGTTGTAGTCTCAGTTGTAGTCTCAGTTGTAGTCTCAGTTGTAGTCTCAGTTGTAGTCTCAGTTGTAGTCTCAGTTGTAGTCTCAGTTGTAGTCTCAGTTGTAGTCTCAGATGTAGTCTCAGATGTAGTCTCAGATGTAGTCTCAGATGTAGTCTCAGTAGTAGTCTCAGTAGTAGTCTCAGATGTAGTCTCAGATGTAGTCTCAGATGTAGTCTCAGATGTAGTCTCAGATGTAGTCTCAGATGTAGTCTCAGATGTAGTCTCAGTTGTAGTCTCAGTTGTAGTCTCAGTTGTAGTCTCAGTTGTAGTCTCAGTTGTAGTCTCAGTTGTAGTCTCAGTTGTAGTCTCAGTTGTAGTCTCAGTTTTTAGTTTCTAGTTCAACCAAAAGCCTGCCTATACTTCCTCTCCTCCAAGCAGACTGCGGCTGTCAGATCCTCTTTACTCCTCCACCAGATTTTGCGCTTCTTGACATTCCTGGGCCTGTGATACCCGATGCTGACTGAGAGCGACATTATTTGAGGTACTTTTCATCAAGTTACTGTTAATGTCATTTGTTATACATTTGAGTGTACAGCCTTTTGATTTTTTTGCACAGAGCGGAGCATTCTCTGAGGCATGGGTCAGTAGACTTACCAGGTCATTCAATGTCTTAAAGATGTGTGCATGCTCAGTACTGTCAACAGTAGAAGATATCACAGTATGTTTGCTGCTACCTAGAGTTCCAATGATGTAAACTGGAAATAAATCTTCTCTTAGTAATTCTATTGGCTTTTGGAAGAGTACTTTCATTCCCTCTTGATGGTATCTGATATCCACAAAATGTCAACCAACATTTTCTAGAAAAGTGCTAATAACAAGTTAATGTCTGCTAACCTTTCCCGCTTATGTAAATTTCAGAGTGCAGCAAGGTCCTGACCGCTGACTGAGGAGCCTTCCAGTCTGTCAACTTCCATGGTGGGAAGCTTCACAACTGACTACTTCAAGGTCAGAATCTAACTCCTCAACATTTCAACAACTTTTGAAATATTTTCCAAATATTTCCCATTGAAATTTATTGGCTGAATCTTTGTTCATGCTTAGATTCAAGAGATCAATCTTCAATAACCTGCCTACACTTTTTTTGTTCATAAAGCAATTTTCAATCAATTTGCAAATATTTATTTGGCAAATCCACTAATGGTGAAACAATTTTCCTTTTTTCCCCCACTTCTAAAAAAATGTTTTTTTAAAAGACCTTCAGATGTATTTTTGACAATTCTTGATTTTATTGTCTGAATTACAGCCGAGTGATTTGACGACAGGCCAGAACGTCAACCTGTGCAGCCAGCTTGGCCCTATGGACCGGTCATCCATCGGGAGTGAAGTCCTGCTGGAGTTTGTCTCTGATGAAACAAACTATTTCCCAGGATACTCAGCTGATCATACAGTGTTGCCATGGGTCCCTGACTCTCCAGGTTTGTTGAGAAATGGGTGTTAATCTGTGTATGCAGTTAACGTACATTATTTTCCTTCATGCATGACGCGGCTTATCTGACTCCAAATGTTCAACAAAAATCACTGCCTCTTAACTATTGATGGGCCTTATCTGGTATCACTATAGATCACTGTGATGATAACTGTGGGAAAATGAAACTTATCTAGTGAAATAAGCCTTTCATTTGCTCAGGTAATGTTGTCACATTATTTAAAAAAAACACAGTGTGTAGTTATGAAGTGTATTTTTTGGGGGTTTACTGTAGTTTTAAGGTAAGCAGCTGTACATGAGATTGGACCTTTATTAGCCTATTAGCACAAAAGAAAATGAAAAAAAAATGATATGCGCGCAGTATAAAATAACTGAGCAGAAATAGATTATCAGCCATAACGTCCTACTTAATTAGGTTGTTACGCCTGGTACCTAACTGTACCTAACTGTTTATCATCCCTGTGATATTCAGGTATTTTTCGTCTATCATTAAGGTAAACATGCTACCAGTGTGTCCGACCTGGTTTCTCCTATCAGGATGTTTGAGTGTTAAACTAGGCTTTCTGCTTGTTAATCTTGCTTGGCTGAGATGTACAACAAAAACCCACTCCAACAGCTTTATTCCATGTACATGTCTTTGTAGCTCCTTGCCTTTAACTTCAACAAATTTCTCCATCCTACAATCTAAACTGATTTCAGATGCAATTCCTACCTTTAGTTCCCTGAGTTATTCTCATCTTGTACGTAACCTGTTACCAAGAGTGGCTTTTAGCCATGTTTTAGGCAAACGTGCATTAAAGTTATACAAAAACACAGGGTCGTAACTTGATAGGTCGAAAGTTCATATCTAACACACTATAGCAAGCACACAATTTGCTGCACGCGATAAGGTCGTATTTCACTTAATTTTTGTTTGCGTTCACTTATTGCACTACTCAAAAAATTTAATCGCAACCTGGCTCCACTGACATAGTGAAATCTTTTCTTTTTTGTGTGTGTTCAGAAGCGTCTGTCTTCTGTGGGGATGCAAACACTTTCACTTGGATCTCGGAGGGGAGTGAAGTCATCGAAAATCCCAAACTGACGACGACGAGTGTTTCCAAGATTGCAGAGAGCCTGAGAGAAGGAGACATTTTCCTGTAAAGTGTCGGACATCAGGGTGGTTGGACGGCAGCTTTTTTCTATGTATAAACTGAATGTATTTATTTCTGTATAATTTATTATCTGCTTGTCGTCCGACCAGGTTCATATTGTAATATTATTGTTAATAATAATAATAATAATTATGTGTAATACTTTAAATGGAATGCATGGGGGTGTTGACTGCGGTTTGGCTGGTGGGATTCAACTTGGAGGCATAGGTTTGTGAGTTTGTTGTGTGAATGATGATGATTAGTGGGCCCTGTGTGTTAGGTAACTTATGCCTTCTTGCCCATCCAGTGTCATGCTTTATATTCTATGTTCTACGATCACGCACTCATGCATTTGCTTTTTTTTAGATGATAATTATTTGCTAGAGACAGAATATTTAGGAGTTGCCTTCATTTGTATTGACATTTTATTGACATACTTGCATTGTATAAGATAATTAATTGTACATGTATGTGTTTTATTTTCTGCCTGCACAACTCTCAACAGTTTTTTTGCAGGTGTTTACAGAGAGAATAAATCCTGGCCAGATCCAGAGTCAACATCCACTAGCTGGATACACCCGTGTGGGACGTCACTTCAATGTTCCTAATCACTCCATTTCTGTCATAATTACAGGGCTTTATGAGGCACTAGGAAACCACAGAGACTGTTCGTCTGAGTAGGGAGAAGCTATGGATAATGCGTCTCCAGACCATTCAACCCCATGGTCTAAATCATCCAAGAAGGAAATGTCTAATAACTTTTTGTCTTTGCTATCTCCTTTTTATCACAGATTCTCCTCTCCAGTCTGCCTCATTCACTAATCAATTACTTTTCTCTCCCTGTATATTCAGTTTGCGGTAACACCATGTGTATATCTACTATCTATGTAGATTTGTTCTTGTAGAACTAGGTCTTGCTTTTTATTCTACTGCTGCGGAGTAGATTTTGGAAATCGGGAGACTACTTCAGGAGACTACTTAGTTCTCAAATGAACTGTCCAGCTTATTAGCTACTACCTGGGCGGAGGGTAGGAAATCGGCCGGGACTACTACTTTAGCTTAATAGTGGATCGGATCAAGGGGACTTCTTGTTATTAACTTTACTGCCGCGGAGTGAGTTCTTATTTGGTCTCAACGTTTCGACTAGCTATCTCTAGTCATCGTCATCGCCGTTGAGACCAAATAAGAACTCACTCCGCGGCAGTGAAGTTAATAACGAAAAGTCCCCTTGATCTGATCCACTATCAAGCTAAAGTAGTAGTCCCGGCCGATTTCCTACCCTCTGCCCAGGTAGTAGCTAATAAGCTGGACAGTTCTTTTGAGAACTAAGTAGTCTCCCGAAGTAGTCTCCCGATTTCTAAAATCTACTCCGCGGCAGTAGAATAAAAAGCAAGACCTAGTTCTACAAGAGACTACTTAGCTCTCAAAAGAACTGTCCAGCTTATTAGCTACTACCCGGGCGGAGGGTAGGAAATAGGCCGGGACTACCACTTTAGCTTGATAGTGGATCGGATCAAGGGGACTTCTCATTATTAGCTTCACTGCCGCGAAGTGAGTTCTTATTTGGTCTCAACTGCGATGACGATGATTAGAGCAAGCTAGTCGAAACGTTGAGACCAAATAAGAACTCACTCCGCGGCAGTAAAATTAATAACGAGAAGTCCCCTTGATCCGATCCACTATCAAGCTAAAGTAGTAGTCCCGGCCGATTTCCTACCCTCCGCCTGGGTAGTAGCTAATAAGCTGGACAGTTCTTTTGAGAACTAAGTAGTCTCCTGAAGTAGTCTCCGGATTTCCAAAATCTTCTCCACGGCAGTAGAATAAAAAGCAAGACCTAGTTCTTTAAGAACAAATCTAGATAGCTAGTACATATACACATGGTGTTACCGCAAACCGAACATACATGTATATTTATACTTCACACATGCAAAGCCTTAAAAAGTTTTCTCTCCCTCTTCAAATCATTTATTTTGTCCTTTGTTTTCCTTACCTTTTGTGGTCAAACCAGCCCCTCCCCCAACCCCCTTTTGTTTTCCTCCTCTCTGTTCATCCTGCCTCCCTCTCTGTTTGCTTTCATTTCTAACATCTATGTCCACTCGACTGCTTTTTTTACACCTGTATTGTTATGTTGTTACCTGTTTATGTTTGTAGTCTTGTCATTTAGCGTTCGAGAAAGACTCTGCTGAGGTCAAAACGTCAGGCCGAAAACTATTTTTTTAATGTAGTAGTTCATCCATGATTTTTAGAGCCAACTTGTAATAGGTTTTTGCTGAGGATATTTTATCCATGCATAATTATTTGTTTTTAGATATTGTTGTATTGCCATTAATAATAAGTCATTGCTGTGTATTGTGTATTGTGTGCTGGAGGATTAAAAATAGTACAGGAGATTGTTTTATAATTTGTGACGTCATCGTGGTGTTTTTTGTTGTTGGTGTGTTCTGGTGGTGCTCGTCCTTTTTAAATAGAGGTCCAGCCTCCTTCCCGTGTCTCTAGTTGCAACAATAAGGTCCTGAGCCGTTTTAGTATGATGTTTTTGCAGTAAGCACGATAGAGTTGCAATGATCGTTTGTGGTTTGCAAGCGTGTAAGTACTCGACATCTAATAATAATGGCTTATATAGCGCTCATATCCGTCACTCAGTGACGCTCAAGGCGCTTCAACATTAATTTCCTGCAAGGTATGTGGGGCTTCATTTGAAGTATGATACCTACTCTTTTACATAGCACCATGTAATGGTTTACAAGGTGCTGTGGTGCAATATGCAGCCAATCAAACCAGGAATACCGGGGCGAACCCCTTCTCTTTTCGATAAGTGTACTGGGTTCTTTTACGTGCATTACACAACACACGGGGCCAACGGCTTTACGTCCCATCCGAAGGACGAAGCAATAATGGTTAAGTGTCTTGCTTAAGGACACAAGTGTCGCGACCGGGACTCGAACCCACACCCTGCTGAGTCGGAAACACCAGAGCTTGAGTCCGGTGCTCTTATCCGCTCGGCCACGACACGCCACGTCTAACGGACCATCGACCAACATGATGCCATGCGCCTGCGCATGTGTTGTGACACTGCCACGGGTTGAAGTCTGCTGATTGTGTAGAATAGTAGGCAAGGTCAGGTCGTGTTTTTGACAAACTTGGAGCCGATGGTCAGGTTAAACAGTGGTTACGAAGCAGAGAATGGGGGTGGGAGGTTGGTATAGGGACAGAGAAACGGAAGCCCGGTTTGGGTGACCTAGATCAAGGTCAGAATGACGTCAAAGTTCATGTGGTATTATAATACTGCCTGTCAATTTTTCACCAATAGAGGGCTGCTTCCGCAAATCATTAAAACTGATAACAAATGACCATATAGCTTCTATTTCAGACACTCACTGGCAAAGCTATACGTGGAAAAAGTTGATCCCTTTAGTTTACTGACCTGGCCCAATTTCATGGCTCCGCTTACCGTAAGCAAAGAATCGGCGCTTATGGAAGCAGGGAATTCTTTGCTTACGTCAAGCATATTTCACGGGTTAGCAGAGAATTTTGCTTGTGCGCGTGCGTACTCCACATTTCAAGACATTCTTGGCTTACACAGCTAGCGGAGAAATTCGGTGCCTGCAGAGTAAGCGGAGAATGGTGATTGTAAGCGCAGAGTTCGGCGGTAAGCAGTGCCATGAATTTGGGCTCGGAGATGACAGACCAGGAACCCCCCTATCTAATAATTATGCTTCTATGGGACCCCTAAAACAAGTGTGCAAAGTTTGGTGCTTTAATCCGGCGTGTCACGATTTTTTCATTAAGCCCCTGGACTAATAGGTAAGAAGAGGTGTAGGTCCTATGAAGATAAAAGAGTGAACGGGTTGGCTGGAGGGTTGTTAATAGAAAAAATGGGAAAACCAACACTTGAAAGTAAAAATGTTTTATAGAGGGATATAAAATCCAGGTGTTTTACGAACAGATTTACCATGTGGTGATCGTCAACGTTCGAGTTTTCATGGGATACCGTATAGATGGAAAATGGGGTTGTTATAACTGTGCGTAATTAACCACTGATTAGAGGACCAAATTAGACAGCTCAAAAGTTTGGTGTGCCCAGTGTAACAGTCTTCAAGACTCTGGGCTTTAACTTACACTTTAACTCAAAACGAAGAGTAGGCTACAAATTCTTTTCAAAATATGTTTTAGTATTATTTAAAGCCTATCAATCAAGTAGGCCCTACATAACAAGAAGACATCCGCATACGCATATTGTCTCTGGCTTATTTTCTAGCCTTCACCGATGTTGTTTTCTTTGTTTAAAGTTTTGGAATGATTTTATAGCTATAGAATGTCAATATTCTCAAATAAAAATTGTTAATTTATAACCAGTTTTTCAGTTTTCGTTCGGATAAAATAAGGGATTCACCGACAGAAAGTAGCCAAATGAGAGTTTTTTCACTTCCCTGTACTGCATGTGTTTTAATTTTCTTATTGAAGTCACCGCAGCTCAGTAGACGCCATTTTGAAACACCCGTAACAACCACACAAACAGCGTGGGGCATGCACATCTGTGCAGATAATCCTGTTTTTAGCCGAAATTATTTAGCAAAATGCCTACTTGTGCGGCATTAAACTGCACTAACAGATACTCCCGTGGATGTGGAAAGACATACCATCTGTAAGTATCTATCTATTTTTCGTGAATGTTTATTTTAGGGGAATTTCAGGCTGACATATGAATTTGTCATGTAAACTTTCTGTTGAATACATTCGCCGGTTCGCGCGCGCATTCGTTACGGGTACAAATTTACTGGAAAACACAAGTTTGGTGGATAAATGCAATCATATCTCTGGAACCCTTTATCGTACAAACTAGTTCAAAACGGTAAAATAGTCTTGAATATCTACTCCTTCGTCATGTCATATTTATTTTACATTCAGAAAACATTTTGCCACGTCATTTTGAGGGTTTTACGTCTAGTCTTGGTCAATTTTGTATGGAGAAATTCTTAAAGTCTACCTAATCTAGCGACATGAGGGCTCTTATGTTAACTTATTTCAGCAACCCGACGGCTAATTGCTTAGTTCAAAACGGATTTGGGAAGTGTACATCCTGACCAAAACACTGCTCTAACAAATTTTCTGATTGGACAAGTTTTTCCAACGTCATTTTTTAGTTGAAATTCAGACCAATGAAAAGTTATTTCACAGCTTCAAAACAGCCGTTGCTATTAAACATCTGTGTCCAAACTTCCGCAGTGTCAACTCTAAAACTCCAACGCATGTTTCTAAAATGGTAAATTCATGCACTTTTTTTTATCGGAAGGTTTAACTGGAAAAACTTATATGAACAGAATCATTAATGTAAACATTTTGTTCTACATATGGAAAAGTTTCATTGCAGTCAGTCTCAAATAATCAGTTGTGTGTGTGCGTGACCTTCTGACTACACCACGCATCCACTGAACGATGTCAACACACATTCATGTATTATGCATATAGCCCATGTGTGTAGACCATGCCCTTGTGGTCAAAACGGACGAGTCCATTTTGGCAGACGGGTAAATTACAAGGTCTAACTCCAATAAACAAAACTACACACAATGTAAGTTGCTTGTGTTTCAAGGCTGGCAAAGTACATTTTATTAAATACACAACAATGAAAATATATAACAGCTACAAAACATAATATCAATTTACTAAAGTATAGAACATCAACTGAGGCTTTGGCATGTTAGCTGAGTGAAACATTTCTGACAATTTTAAAAACCATAATAGCAACTTGTTTGGTAGATACGGAAATCCATACAGTGCTCAACTTGACCATGGTGAAAGTTACACTTACACATCAATAGGAGTTAAGCTTTATAGGAGTCACTCATTTTGAACATTGATGTTTGAAACAAAGTTTTGGAAGTCCTTCTTGTTGCCAAGCTGGCGTTGAAATTTCAGGAGAAGTGAAAATCCTTGGTGCTTGAAGTGTGGAGTTTCTTCAACAGAATACTCTTCAAGGGGTTTCCGTTCAACAAGATGGAATGACGATGTCCCTTCCCTGATGTAGGAAAAGTCCCCGGCCTTATTAAACATACGGTAGTATCACTGGTCAGGGCTCGAATTTGGGGAAAAAATCCACAAGACCCCTGGGCTTGTAGCTCAAAACTTTAACTGGACCAGAACATTTGTTACAAGACCGGAGTCAAAATGAAAAGAACACTCTACACAGTTTCACATTTGAGCTGTTTTTTGTACCAAGCACTAAGAGAAGAATTATCAAGTTTTTCTTGTGGGTAATACTTCAATACTCAATTGATCAGTTTAATTTAAAAATACAGTGACGTGTTATTATTAAAAAACACAAGACCTCCGGACTTGTACAGTCATAAGTTTACTGGCCCGACACTAAAATCACTGGCCTCGGGCCTGCGGTCCAGTGTCAAATTCGAGCCCTGCTGGTACCCTAGAACTTGACTAAAGTCCTGAAAGTTGTTCACAATAACAGTTTCTTTTTTCGATGGATGGGGTTGCGCGAACCGACTTAAGTCCTCGTAGATGTCTTTTACGACAGCAAACGAAGTTCAACGAAACTGTTTACCTTTCGTTGACCATGTAGCAGCTCCTTAATAACAAATTGGAGATTTTTGTAGAACAGTTTTTTTGCTGCCTCATCAGAAGAAAGGAACTCTGCAGGAATGTCTATAACATCAGCAGCATCCCTCCATTCTTCGTACTTCTTTTGCCAACCAGTGTAGTGAACGTATACTTTTAAGATGCGGTCTTCTAATTTTGAGTCAATAAGAGGGTACAAATCGAAGATGACCACGACTCAGGTTTTACACTGTTGTATCGAAGTGATGGCCACTTGCAAGTTCACGATAGTTGATTCGAGGTCTTTTCCTTAAGTTTGCCATTCAGTATACATGTCGCAAAGTAGCTGTCATGCCTCAGTCATGCCTCATGGGATGACACGTGCCTGTAAAATTAGAAAACAAATTACATATTTTTGAGAATGACAGAAAAGATGTTGTAACTGACTGCCACGTTTTCACTCGTAATACCTTATATGTAATCTTACCTGTGCAAAAAAAGGTTACGTTTGGAAAAAGGGTGAAAAAGTGGAGGTCGGATACATCTTATCATGATCTTATTCGTACCCCGTACGTTAGCACATGGAGGAAGGAAATCCATGGTTAGCATCAGACATGTCAGATCATTCATCAGCTGATTCATCATGATCATTCATGGCCTCACTTAAGTTAAAATCATGACATGAAAACTAAGTACTACTAGCAGTGGGGCATTAATTTATTTTATTAGGTGTTCGGCCGCCAGCCGAACAACTATTGTAATTGTTCCGTTTCTTTTTTTTTTTTTTCGTCGTCTTCTTCCTTCGAAAATTGTCGGTCGATTAACTCAATAATGAAAATGATTTGAAACTTGAAACTTACCATGTTTAAAGATCTTAGTGAGTAGATGAAACCGCAACTTTTTTGGAATAATGACGTCATTGATGACGTCATTACGTTAAAAAACCTTAAATAATTTGAAAATTTCATATCTTGAGAACCATAGATGCTACATACAAGATCTTTAATGCATATGAATGGTCTTGTAACGTTGTACAAATTGTATGCAAATCGTGACCTCATTTGACATTTACTTCCGGTCGAAACCGGAAGTTAAAGGTACAAATTATTTTATTTGGGGCTCTGGAGCCTAAGTGAAGCAAAATATGAAAAAACTTTCAATGAGTAATATTTTGTTTAGCTTACGAGCATTCTAGAAATATAATACGTGACGTCATAGCTACGTCACAACGAAAATCGTAGACAAGGTCGAAAAAAAATTTATTTTGCTATCTCCAAAACTAAAGCTTGTACCGACTTGAAACTTACCAATTACCTAGACCACAGTGTGTACATGACAAAAAACAATTTTTGGAATGATGACGCCATCGATGACGTCATTACATTAAATTGAAGTTTTATGTTAAAATAATCATATCTCAAGAACCATATATGCTACATACATGATAATTGTACCATATAAAAGCTCTTGAGGTATAAAACACTTCTTACACACAGTATGACCCCATTTGACCTTTACTTCCGGTCGAAACCGGAAGTTGAAATATTGTAAATAAAAAATCGTATCTCATTTACTGAAATGTTTTTGTTAATATAATTACGTGATTTTAAAACCCTTAGATGATTCTACAAATGTTTACAATGTGTGACCCCATTTGACCTTCACTTCCGGTCCAAACCGGAAGTGTAAGTTTGCACATATAAAAATGTGTATCTTATAAATGAAACGTGGTACATTAATAATCATTAGGCCATGAGAATGAAAGTTATAGATTTGCGTCCGGGCATTTTTGAAATGACATGAGGCTTTTTTTCATTTTTCATTACTCATTTTTTTCTCGTAGTAAGCTTCTTCAACGATGTAATTGCAATATAACAAGTGTGTATGTAGTTATTAATGCTAGTGATCTTGCTATATTGGGTACACAAACTTCTGAGATTTCCCTACATCTGTCTCACATACCATGCGTACTAAAAAACAGCGTCCGTCCAAAATTCTCAAAATACCAAATGCGCCCGTTCAAAAAATGTAGCGCCCGGACAAAGTCGTCGAGCGCCCGCGCAACAGAATCACGACTGTACACATGCACAAGCCACCGTTAATAGTGTGCAGCGACTGGTACCCAGAAGTCGGCTATTTCGTAACGGCATTTCGCGTGCATTTTTCTCTGTGTCGCAGGGCATCCTGACTACATTTTTAGTCGATGAACGGAAACTTGTCTCCAAGACTCAATAATTAATTCAACCCCGCGCTATCATGAGAGATATTATTATTGTACATTGATCACCCTGTGGAGAACCCTGCTTGTATACTACTAATAAAATGCGTAAATATAACCTTTTACGTTGTTGAAACTTGAAATTTGTGATGCAGTCTTTTTTTGAAAATAATGAAAACTTTTTGGCAATTCTAGATATCTTGTACAAAGTGTGACCTCAGTTGACCTTTAGTTCCTGTCAAAACCGGAAGTTGAAGTTTCATATGACAAACCTTCATGCTATGATCTTGCATAAAGATTAACAAAAGCTACAAGTAAATATTTTGCCCGTCAGCACAGCACAAGGAGACAAAATACCTGCGCGCAATAGTGAACTTATTTTCAACTACGCAGTCACTACGTTCAAGCCGAACACCGTGAGTTTGTACACAAACTCTCAATCTCTAGTTATTATTAATATTGATCTATTTATTTATCTTAGGAATTAAACATATTACTTTTTGTAATTAAAGTGAACGTGTACACGATCAGTGAGTCTCCAGCATTGACCGTCGTGTATGCGTGTGAACCACGCTGTGTGTGGCAGGAGATTTTGTAGTTATTCAAAATGCCTAACTTCATCGTTCAAATGTAGGCCCTAAGTCCTGATCTTCTGGGGCCCCTCACGGCCTGTGTATTATTTTATTTCTTGCCCCGGGTATCCTTTTGCCAGATTCACACGTAACGACTGCCCTGTATCGGTGTGTTGTGTGATATTAGTGTCCCTTTAGTGTAATGGTATGGTCCGCCCTCCTCCGAGGCAAAATAGCTGCTGATTTCGTAGAGCTGCTCATTAGGAGAGTTTTTTGTGAACTGAAAATGGCAAATTTTAGACATTTAACCTTCTGTTGTTAAGCCAAATGTCGAATTGACCAGTATTTAAGGTTCCAATACTGCTTCTGCTGAATTATAACGTTTTTTGGATATGTTGACTGCGTGTTGACGGTGTGTAGACGGTGTAATTCATGTTGATGGTATTTAGTAGGACCCGGTTTAACAATGTGACTAAGAGCCCATGCAGAACCGACAGTATTTGACTTT
The DNA here is from genome assembly GCA_023634235.1 of Pisaster brevispinus. NCBI lineage: Eukaryota > Metazoa > Echinodermata > Asteroidea > Forcipulatida > Asteriidae > Pisaster > Pisaster brevispinus. The sequence continues at coordinate 32,475 of JAMKCF010000214.1, forward strand.
CCATTCCATCTCCAGCAGGTATGTTTTTTACTTTTACTTGGCTTTAAGCATTTCAATCATAATCAACATGTACATCAAGCCAAGGTTTTTTAATCAAGAATATTTATTTTCTAAAGGCAACTTAGATCCTATGTTTACAGAAAAATGATGAAAAAAGTTGTATTTGTCCCCAATTTTTCATGAGCAAGATGGTCACTATTCATTTCTCATTTCCCACAATTGTTGCTTATTAAGCTGTTAACATATGAACATCTGAAATTATGTGGATAGGTTTTTCATGAATTGATTCATTGATTGATTATAGTTACATATGTTGTGGCATATCATTTCCTGATGTCACATCTTTGTTCTACGAAAGTTCATACAATTGAGGTTTTTCACTTTGTTAATAATACTTATTTAGTTTGGGTAGCACTTTGCATCTGTGTTTCAAGGGAAATGGGTGTAAACAAATTGATTCATCACTGTATGCATCGCCATGACAATCGAGCAAACTGCTAGCACAAAATTGGAAAATAAAGAGAGAGTGTAGAGCACTAGCGCAAAAGGTCACAAAAGCAATGATATGGACATTTGGTTGAGATGATCTAAAAAATTTCAAACAAAATAATTTTCCCTTTTAATCAAAGGTGCATGTTATAATTTCAGTTCTACAGAATCAAGACAATTGCAAAACTTGTTCTTTGTTTCCCCTTTTTAATCCAAACTGCATGTTAAAACTTCAGTTATACAGCATCAAGAAATTTAAGTTTCCTGGTCTGCAATTTTCCACTTCCTTTAGGAAAAGCTTGTATAACCTTCAATAAGAAAGACTACCGAGGAGCGTTGGCGTTCTACAAGAAGGCTCTGAGGACAAACCCTAGCTGCCCAGGTGCAATCTTAATCAGCTGTCTCCAAGTTGTTCCTTTATTGAAGAGAAACTCTTCAGGGATGAGAAATTTCAGACTTTTGCCCGAGTTGAGACTTTTTACGTCTGCCAATTCAATTCAATATAACATTTATTTCCATTCTTAACAGTGCATATAACAGAATGCAAAAGACAATATTTTGGAGGCACGATCCTCATAAGCCAAGGCTTGTAGTGGAGTGCCTTTAGAAGAAAACAAGAAAAAGAAAGAAAAAAACTTAATTAATTAATGAAATAGTTAACTTAGTTAATTAATTATTACAAGACAAAGATGGGGACAAATAATCTGACAAGACAGAAGTTGAGATAAGTAACTACTTAAAAAAATGTGAAAACTGCTGGGGAGGAGGCAACTCTGGAGAATATGAAACCAAAGGGATAAAATTATGCTACATATTGGGAGATAAGATACTCTGAAAATGGCTGTTATTTTCTTCCTAAGAGAACCATTATCTTTGATGTACTTCTCTAGTGCTGAGGGTACAGCTCGTAAAAGCTCCTTGAAATCTAGTGGAAAGCCATCGTTTCAACATGCCTCCTAGAATTGGGGTCCTAGTTTCAGAACTTTTCATCGGCGATGTCTCTCAGTTGTTACTGGATTCATCTAGTGATCAACGACAGTTATTGACATTTTAATATTTTTGATACTATTAAACACAGCTGCTGTTCGCCTTGGCATTGGCCACTGCTTCAATAAGCTAAACAAACCGGAGAAAGCACGCCTGGCCTTCTAGCGGGCCCTGGAACTCGATCTGAAGTGTGTGGGCACCATCGTTGGCCTTGCCATCCTAGAAATCGACAGTAAAGCAACAGATTCCATACGGACTGGAGTCCAGCTTCTCTCCAAGGCGTACACGATAGACTCCAGCAACCCTATGGTGCTCAACCATCTTGCAAATCGTTTCTTCTATAAGAAGGTAACGTCCCTCAAGAAGCTACTTCCAAACCTCGGCTCAGGCCAAAAATGCACACTGCTCCAAGATTGATGGCGAAGTCCAAGTCTAGATTTTGAAAAAGCCCCAAAAGTTGGTTTTCATTTTCAAATTTCTATTATCCAATTGCAGGAAAGAATCAAACTCATGGAGTTAAACACATCCCCCATAGTTATTGGTTATGGATTATTAATATTGGTCACTGGTTATTGGTTGTTGGTTATCGGTTATGACTCACTTCACGTAACCAGGTTTAATAGTTATACTTTTCAGTATCGAATGATAGCCAGGTTTAATTTTATCATTGACCAGTTTTAGCACATCACTAATCAGAATGAATTTGTCACTAACAAGGACGAATTTGTCATCGACAAAGCTTTATTTGTAATTAACCTGGACTAACTCGTCATTAACAAGGATTAATTCATCATTTACCAAGTTTTATTTGTAATTATCTAGGATTATACGAAGGTGCAACATCTTGCTCTGCATGCATTCCACGGTACAGACAATGAAGCAACGCAGGCGGAAAGCTGCTACCAACTCACAAGAGCCTTCCATGTACAGGTAAGGATTCCCACCCCACTCATGGTTCTCCCCATGTACAAGCCAGCGTATTGTTTGGATTAAGTGCCAAATCAAACCCAAATACTAGGGAAAACCCCCTCTCTTTACAATTAAGTGTACTAGGTTCTTCTACACTCATTACACAAAACACTTTTTTACATCCCGTCCAAAACATGAAGTGATAATGCTCAAGTGTCTTGCTTAAGGAATGTAAGCAGGTAAGGACGCAAATATCAAGACCGAGACTCAAATCAAACTCTGGGCCCAATTTCATAGAGCTGCTTAAGCAGAAAATATTGCTTAACATTTTTCTGCTTAGCAGAAATGAGCAGGATACCAGTCATGGTAGTTTGGCTGGTAATCTTATTCTGGTAAGTATCATTTTGTTGTGCTTAGCTGGTTTTTGTGCTTAAGCAGCTCTATGAAATTGGGCCCAGATCAGAAACACCAGAGTTTGTGTCTGGTGTGGTTGACTGCTCGGCCAGGACGCGGCTGCTGAATTCTGACGGATTTATGTGGACAATAACCTTCTGCGTTCCTCTCTACAGTGACCACGACCAAGCTTTCCAGTACTACTACCATGCAAGCCACCCAGTTTGCATCCACAGCTAATCGTTTTGCCGCACTTTGGTTTGGGGCAGATGTACATCCACCGGGGGGAATGTGAGAGTATGCGAACGTGAGTCAAGAGAATGATTGTAAATCTCTGTAATGTATTACTGTAAGGACTCCTGCAGTGTTGTAGTCCAGACCTGTAAGTCTGAGATCGAGACCAGTGACCGAAATCTGAACATCTGAGACCCGGAACTGAGACCAGCCCTTCCCAGACCGAGACTTTTGCAGACCAAGACTGAGACCACAAAAAGGTCTCAAGATGGTCTCGAGAACAGACCTGCAGGTCTTGAGACCTTCAACACTGGACTCCTGTAAAACTGGATTTGTCATTTTTGTCTCCTGACGATGACTAGAGCAAGCTAGTCGAAACGTTGAGACCAATTAACCAATTAAGAACTCACTCCGTGGCAGTGAGGTTAATAACGAGAAGTCCCCTCGATCTGATCCACTATTAAGCTAAAGTTGTAGTCCTGGCCGATTTCCTACCCTCCGCCCAGGTAGTAGCTAATAAGCTGGACAGTTCTTTTCAGAACTAAGTAATCTCCCGAAGTAGTCTCTCAATTTTTCCGGCAGTAGAATAAAAAGCAAGACCTAGTTCTTTAAGAACAAATCTACATAGCTAGTAGATATATGTAAATGAGGCCCCCTCATTTATGAAATGTTGTTGTTGTATGTTAACCCCATTTAATCCATAGGTCTTATTCACTCATTACAAACTCTATTGTTTTGGTAACCCCTGCTGGAAAGTGGACTGTCTATGTTGACCTCTGAACTGGTTGATCCAGTGGTGGGGTTGGTGGGGCCTAGCATGCTGGCTTCTGTGCTGTTATATCCCACCTACTCCAACAGCTGTTTCTCCATCCCCTCTCCTTTCCAGGTAGGAAAAGTTACTTTGTATTTTTTTTTATCTAGTGTTCAACATTTAATAGAAGAAGATAGTGTATAGATAGAGTGGACATATTTTTTGATCAACTTTAAATTGAAGAATTGGCATACACTAACTTTGAAGTGTTTACAGTTTTTATAAATTGTTCATTATACGATTTAACAGCCTTTTGGTCAGGAGTGAAATTATATGCGTATAAGTTCTCTTCAAACAGGAGTGTATTCTTAGGATTGTCTTTTGTTCTAGGTTTTCCTTTCGAGTTATAGGATCCATTAATTTTTACTTTACTGTACAGACTTTTATTTAACTTTGAGTATTTTAGGAGTACCTACATGTAGATATTGGTTTCATGTTTTAGCCTGTGCCCCCATTTTATTGTATACTATAGGTTATGTAGTGTATGAGATGCATGGCAGGGTAGCCCCAGCCCGAGGTGGCCATAGGATTAGTAGTGACCACAGTAGGGTAATAACTCTATGCCCTGGGGGCCTGATTTAACATGCAGAAGGCCTGGCTCTGGCCTGTTGTTTATTTTAGTGGTTTTTATCTCTGTTAAGTTTTTCTTTGCTTGTCTTATGTCTTTCTTTATTTTAGTCTAGTGTAGATAAAGTGACCAGAGAGAGGGCGAGAACTGCTCATTCTTATTTATTACAAGAGAGGTTTATTTTTGGGTCTAACAGTAAACCGATTAGCTGCAGTGTTAAATTACCAAGTGTTTCTTTACAATAGTAAAGTTTCTCATTATTTCTTTTATAGAGATTGTTCATTTGGGGATAAGTTTGCTTTTCATTTTTTTGTATCTTTTGTTTTAATTAGCTGTTTCGTAGTGCAGCGCTGCGAAACAGCTCTTGTTTTCGTTAAAGTTTTTTTAGCTGTTTCGCAGCGCAGCGAAACAGCTCTTGTTTTCGTTAAAGTTTTTGTTATTAGCTGTTTCGCAGCAAAGCGCAGCGAAACAGCTCTTGTTTTTGTTAAAGTTTTTTTTATTATTATTTTTTTTATTTGTATGTTTCAGCAAAAAACATTTGTATGCGTTATTTTGCAATGTTCCCAATGAGCGATTGCAATGAAACTTTCAGTGATAAAAGGTATTGGTGCAATAATCATCCTAAAACAATGATGTCATGATGACGTCATCACCTGTCACGTGACGTCATCTTAAAGTTTCCTTTTTTTTAATATTTGAAAATCTATATCAAATCAACCACAAAAGACCGTAGGTTTCTGTTTACGGGATTGGGTGGGGATAAATTAGGTCTTCATTTTATTCAGTGTGCGTGACCTCACATGACCTCTACTTCCGGTCGAAACAGGAAGTGCCTTGTAATTCAAAAGTGGAAATACTTATGAAGTTGCTTCCAACGATGTTATTGTCTGGCAAGGGTGGGCAATTAATAAAAAAATACCGATGACGTCACAACACACAAGAGCGCAGACACAAGAGCACAGATCAATGACGTCATCGGGGGTCACGTGACGCGGCATCAAAGGTGTCTTTTTTGAAGTCGTATATCTTCCGAAGTATTGGTGCGATCATGTTGAAACTTGGTAGGCCGTTAGATATTGACAAGTTCTTGTAAATTGTATAATGATGTCATGATGACGTCATCACATGATTTTTAATGATTTTTTTCATTTTTTGCACCTTTTTGTTATAAATTGCTAAAAAAAACGGTACAACCCAAATTGTTTTTTAAACAGGCTGATACATCATAACTGCTTTGATACAAAAAACTTTCATATTCAATTGAGTAATTTGAAAAAGTTGTGGCGAAACAGCTCGGCATTTGTGCACAAATGCAATATGTCTAGTTATTTTTTTTTTTCCTTTTTTTATTTGTCTGTTTCAGTAAAAAGAGCCATTGACATAACACACGTTAGTTCTAAGCGGCCTTTTGCATAGTTCCTAATGGGCAATTGCAATGAAACTTTCAGTGATGAAAGGCATTGGTGCAATAATGATCCTAAAACAATGATGTCATGATGACGTCATCACCTGTCACGTGACGATGAAGATGTGTGTGGTGAAATTTTGTGTAATCACTTCAAAATTAACACACATGTTGATCGTCAGGCAGCCATTATATGTGTGAAGTTTCAGATCAATGACGTCATCGGGGGTCACGTGACGCGGCATTAAAGGTGCGTTTTTTGAAGTCGTATATCTCCCGAAGTATTAGTGTGATCATGTTGAAACTTGGTAGGTTGTTAGATATTGGCAAGTTCTTGTAAATTGTGAAATGACGTCATGATGACGTCATCACATGATTTTTAATGATTTTTTCTATTTTTTGCACCTTTTAGTCATAAATTGCTAATAAAACGTGGTATAATCCAAATTCTTTTTTAAACAGGCTTGATACATCATAACTGCTTTGAATACAAACAACTTTCAAATTCAGTTGAGTAATTTGAAAAAGTTATGACGAAACAGCTCGGCATTTGTGCACAAATGCAATCATGTCTAGTTTAGTTTATTTTTTTTTATTTGTCTGTTTCAGTAAAAAAGGCTATTGACATAACGCATGTTCGGTCAAAGCGGCTATTTGCATAGTTCCTAAAGAGCAATTGCAATGAAACTTTCAGTGATGAAAGGCATTGGTGCAATAATGATCTCAAAACAATGAGGTCATGATGACGTCATCACCTGTCACGTGACGTCATCTTAAAGGTTTCTATTTTAAATATTTGAAAATCAATAACAAATCAGCCACAAGAGACCGTAGGTTTCTGTTTGCGGGATTGTATAGGGATAAATTAGGTCTTCATTTTATTCAGTGTGCGTGACCTCACATGACCTCTACTTCCGGTCGAAACCGGAAGTGCCTCGTTACTCAAAAGTGGAAATAGTTATGAAGTTGCTTTCAACTATGTTATTGTCTGGCAAGGGTGGGTAATTAAAAAAAAATACCGATGACGTCACAACACACAAGAGCGCCCTCTAGCGGCAGGTTGAAAACTGATCAAAATGGACTTTTTGAAGATGTGTGTGGTGAAGTTTTGTGTATTCACTTCAAAATTTACACACATGTTGATCGTCGAGCAGCCATCATATGTGTGAAATTTCAGATTAATGACGTCATCTGGGGTCATGTGACGCGGCATTAAGGGTGCCTTTTTTAAAGTCGTATATCTCCCTAAGTGTTAGTGCGATCATGTTGAAACTTGGTAGATTGTTGGATATTGGCAAGTTCTTGTAAATTCTGAAATGACGTCATGATGACGTCATCACATGATTTTTTATGATTTTTTTTATTTTTGCACCTTTTAGTCATAAATTGCTTACAAAACGTGGTATAATCCAAATTCTTTTTTAAACAGGCTTGAACGTCATAACTACTTTGAATACAAAAAAAACTTTCAAATTCAGTTGAGTAATTTGAAAAAGTTATGACGAAACAGCTCGGCATTTGTGCACAAATGCAACATGTCTAGTGTTTTTTTAGCTGTTTCTTAGCACAGCGCTGCGAAACAGCTCTTGTTTTCGTTAAAGTTTTTTTAGCTGTTTCGTAGCGAAGCGCAGTGAAACAGCTCTTGTTTTCTTAAAATTTTTGTTAGCTGTTTCGTAGCGCAGCGCAGCGAAACAGCTCTTGTTTTCGTTAAAGTTTTTTTTATTATTTTTTTTATTTGTCTGTTTCAGTAAAAAAGGCTATTGACATAACGCACGTTCGGTCAAAGCGGCTTTTTGCATAGTTCCTAAAGAGCAATTACAATGAAACTTTCAGTGATGAAAGGCATTGGTGCAATAAAGATCTCAAAACAATGAGGTCATGATGACGTCATCACCTGTCACGTGACGTCATTTTAAAGGTTTCTATTTTAAATATTTGAAAATCAGTAACAAATCAGCCACAAGAGACCGTAGGTTTTTGATTGCAGGATTGTATAGGGATAAATTAGGTCTTCATTTTATTCAGTGTGCGTGACCTCACATGACCTCTACTTCCGGTCGAAACCGAAACTTCCTCGTTATTCAAAAGTGGAAATAGTTATGAAGTTGCTTTTAACTATGTTATTGTCTGGCAAGGGTGGGTAATTAAAAAAAAATACCGATGACGTCACAACACACAAGAGCGCCCTCTAGCGGCAGGTTGAAAACTGATCAAAATGGACTTTTTGAAGATGTGTGTGGTGAATTTTTGTGTATTCACTTCAAAATTTACACACATGTTGATCGTCGAGCAGCCATCATATGTGTGAAATTTCAGATTGATGACGTCATCGGGGGTCACGTGACGCGGCATTAAAGGTGCCTTTTTAAAGTCGTATATCTCCCTAAGTGTTAGTGCGATCATGTTGAAACTTGGTAGGTTGTTGGATATTGGCAAGTTCTTGTAAATTCTGAAATGACGTCATGATGACGTCATCACATGATTTTTTATGATTTTTTCTCTTTTTTGCACCTTTTAGTCATAAATTGCTTAAAAAACGTGGTATAATCCAAATTCTTTTTTAAACAGGCTTGAACGTCATAACTACTTTGAATAAAAAAAAAACTTTCAAATTTAGTTGAGTTATTTGAAAAAGTTATGACGAAACAGCTCGGCATTTGTGCACAAATGCAACATGTCTAGTTATTATTTATTTTTTTCCTTTTTTTATTTGTCTGTTTCAGTAAAAAGAGCCGTTGACATAACACACGTTCGTTCTAAGCGGCCTTTTGGATAGTTCCTAATAGGCAATTGCAATGAAACTTTCAGTGATGAAAGGCATTGGTGCAATAATGATCCTAAAACAATGATGTCATGATGACGTCATCACCTGTCACGTGACGTCATTTTAAAGGTTTATATTTTAAATATTTGTAAATCTGTAACAAATCAGCCACAAGAGACCGTACGTTTCTGTTTGCGGGATTGTATAGGGATAAATTAGGTCTTCATTTTATTCAGTGTGCGTGACCTCACATGACCTCTACTTCCGGTCGAAACCGGAAGTGCCTCGTTATTCAAAAGTGGAAATAGTTATGAAGTTGCTTTCAACTATGTTATTGTCTGGCAAGGGTGGGTAATTAAAAAAAAATACCGATGACGTCACAACACACAAGAGCGCCCTCTAGCGGCAGGTTGAAAACTTATCAAAATGGACTTTTTGAAGATGTGTGTGGTGAAGTTTTGTGTATTCACTTCAAAATTTACACACATGTTGATCGTCGAGCAGCCATCATATGTGTGAAATTTCAGATCGATGACGTCATCGGGGGTCACGTGACGCGGCATTAAAGGTGCCTTTTTTAAAGTCGTATATCTCCCTAAGTGTTAGTGCGATCATGTTGAAACTTGGTAGGTTGTTGGATATTGGCAAATTCTTGTAAATTCTGAAATGACGTCATAATGACGTCATCACATGATTTTTTAATTTTTTTTCTATTTTTTGCACCTTTTAGTCATAAATTGCTTACAAAACGTGGTATAATCCAAATTCTTTTTTAAACAGGCTTGAACGTCATAACTACTTTGAATACAAAAAAACCTTTCAAATTCAGTTGAGTAATTTGAAAAAGTTATGACGAAACAGCTCGGCATTTGTGCACAAATGCAACATGTCTAGTTTATTATTTTTTTTTTTCCTTTTTTTATTTGTCTGTTTCAGTAAAAAGAGCCATTGACATAACACACGTTCGTTCTAAGCGGCCTTTTGCATAGTTCCTAATGGGCAATTGCATTGAAACTTTCAGTGATGAAAGGCATTGGTGCAATAATGATCCTAAAACAATGATGTCATGATGACGTCATCACCTGTCACGTGACGTCATTTTAAAGGTTTATATTTTAAATATTTGAAAATCTGTAACAAATCAGCCACAAGAGACCGTACGTTTCTGTTTGCGGGATTGTATAGGGATAAATTAGGTCTTCATTTTATTCAGTGTGCGTGACCTCGCATGACCTCTACTTCCGGTCGAAACAGGAAGTGCCTCGTTATTCAAAAGTGTAAATAGTTATGAAGTTGCTTTCAACGATGTTATTGTCTGGCAAGGGTGGGTAATTAAAAAAAATTACCGATGACGTCACAATACACAAGAGCGCCCTCTAGCGGCAGGTTGAAAACTGATCAAAATGGACTTTTTGAAGATGTGTGTGGTGAAATTTTGTGTAATCACTTCAAAATTAACACACATGTTGATCGTCAGGCAGCCATTATATGTGTGAAGTTTCAGATCAATGATGTCATCGGGGGTCACGTGACGCGGCATTAAAGGTGCGTTTTTTGAAGTCGTATATCTCCCGAAGTATTAGTGTGATCATGTTGAAACTTGGTAGGTTGTTAGATATTGGCAAGTTCTTGTAAATTGTGAAATGACGTTATGATGACGTCATCACATGATTTTTAATGATTTTTTCTATTTTTTGCACCTTTTAGTCATAAATTGCTAATAAAACGTGGTATAATCCTTTTTTAAACAGGCTTGATACATCATAACTGCTTTGAATACAAAAAACTTTCAAATTCAGTTGAGTAATTTGAAAAAGTTATGACGAAACAGCTCGGCATTTGTGCACAAATGCAATCATGTCTAGTTTATCTATCTTTTATTCTGAATTGAAGTGAGATCAACAATTAAGTGTTTACTTTTTAAACCCTTCAACTTCTTGAACCTTTATGGTTTAGTGTAATGTGATTATGGATGGACACATTTTTACAGTAATAGCTGTGAATGTATTTGGTTAGTTGTTTGTTTCTTTAATTAATCAAAGTGCTGTTATATCCCACCAACTCCAACCGCTGTTTCTCCATTCCCTCTCCTTTCCAGCCAGAATAAAGTACAGAACAGAGCGCACCCAGCTCACATATACACGTGGTGTTACCGCAAACCGAATATACATTTATACCTCACCATGCAAAGCCTCAACAAGTTTATTGTTGAAACTTATTTTTTTTTTTTCATTTTCTCAAAAAGTTGACATTATTCAGCTGAAAGTTTCACTGGTGACTTTTATTGTTTCTTTCTTGATTTTTGCCTGTAAATCAGCACTATGTTGACCAAAACCAAATGCACTCCTCTTGTTTCAAACCAGGCTGCCCAGTGCTTCGAGAAGGTACTGAAAGCCCAACCAGGTAACTATGAGACCATGAAGATTCTTGGGTCTCTCTATGTGACATCCAGTGATGAGACCAAGAGGGAGACTGCCAAGGGTCACCTCCAGAAGGTCGTCGATCAGTTCCCGGAAGATGTCGAGGCATGGATTGAGTTGGCTCAGATCTTGGAACTCACCGAAGTACCGGTATGTTCTTTCACATTTTTAAAAGTTGTTTTTGTCGTCTCGATCGAAGCAGTCCTGTGGCTGTACATGGAATTGTGATCTCTCACCCAGTTACTTTGCGAGCACATGCACCCTGCTAGGGCTCGAATTTTACACTGGACAACAGACCCAAGGCCAGTAGTTTTGGTGTCGGGCCAGTAAACTTTTGGCTCGACAAGTCATGCGGTCTTGTGTTTTTTTATTTAATATTATTGAAGAATAATACCTCACTATGTAACATCTTGACCCAAAAAGTAATATGTTCAAATGTTGACTTTGAGTCTGATAAAATACCTTTCAATTCTACTGAGTACTGACATCATGAACTATACTTAATACCCATGAAGACAAATAAAAATCAATCCTCTCTTACATGTCAATAGCGCTTAAGTTCAAATAAATGCAGTTAACTTAAATGCACAGTAAAACTGGGTCAGGAAGGTTTTTCTTATTTTGATTCTGGTCTTGTAACAAAACATTCTGGTTCGATAAAAAAAATGTTGAGCCACAAGACGTGTACGTGGTCGTGTGGATTTTTCCCCCAAAGTTCAAGCTTCGCCTGCATAGATACTATGTGGAGGGAGTGCGTGCACATGCAGTAACTCTGTGAGAGCTCATAATTCTATGTACAGTCTCTAATGAGATTGGATACGCATTCCAGCACGTGCTCATTCTTCATAAAGCCGTTAAGCAGAAAATTCTGCTTAGCAAATTTCTTTACTTAGTAAGAGATGAGCAGGGTACCAGTGGCAACAATATAAACTTAATGGAATGTTGGTTCGTAACCTGTTTCTGCTGAGCAAGTTTTTGTGATTACAGGTTATATGAAATTGGGCCTTGGTCTGTTGAGCTGCTGGAACATTCAATGATCCGGTTAATCAGAATGTTCTGGGGGTCTAATGGATTTCGGGCTCTGTGCCAACGGAAACATTCTTCAAAGCCAAAAACATACCCGACTTTTGAGATGCTCCCGTAACAGTTCTTTTTCTTCAGAATCATTCCAACAGATCTGTAATGACTATTCACAAATATTGGCTTGTTTTTGTTTTCTTTTGTAACATGTTTTAGGGAGTCCTGACTGCTTATGGCACAGCAACTCGTATTCTTAAACAAAAGGTCCAGGCAGATGCCCTACCAGAAATTCTGAACAACGTTGGAGCTTTGCATTTTCGTCTTGGCAACCAGCCAGAGGCAAAGGTAGGAAGAAAAAGCGGTAGATCTTCATCATGCTGCTGCCATCTTGGTCATGTTCCCTGTATCCAATAACATTAATGGAATGTGCTATGCATCTTGCGTAAAGGAACCAGACTATTTCTCCTTCCAGCCTTGGTTTGGTGTTCTTGATATGAATGGGAGACACATCAAGATGGCCGCATTTTGACAAAGGTCTATTTGGCTTGGAATTTTTGTATTAAATTCCTTGATATACATCCTGAATCTGACTCTGAATTTTAATAGTCTGCAACGCATCCTAATGGAAACATCAAACCAACTTTTGTGAAGAAGACAATCAAGAAGTTTCAGTTGTAGAAGTGGGATGAAAACCCACGTTGTCGGGCAGGGACTGAATACCCAATCCACATGCAAGGCTTTGGTCCGGGAATCAAATTGGGATCCACAGAGGTGAAAGACAGGGAAGAAACCACTGAGCCCATCCTGACTGCCCTTTACATTAATATTGAAAAATTGTAAAACTTGGAGTGAACCAACCTTCAAAAGTTTCAACCCATTTCATGTTTTTTTCTTGTGGGCGTATTTCATCTAAGGACTTCCTTTCTTTCGAAACACAAAGATGTTGTCAATCTGTCCTTTTTCAAATCTGATTCTTGTTCTCCTGTAGTGCTACTACGAAGCCTCTCTCAAGCGTGCCATTTTGAGGCGGAGCATGATGATACGTACTACGGCGCCATCTCAGTCTTGATGTCTTACAACCTCGCTTGGTCTCTTTGAGAGCATGTTTAAATTCGACAAGGCTGAGAAATTCTATAAAGACGTCCTGAGAGAGCATCCTAACTACGTTGATTGTGAGTTGGTCTTGGTGCCGGGGGGGTGGGGGGTGCGGAAATACTGTAAAGGGACACGATTAGAAACAAAAAGTTGTAAATTACTTCCTCTTTTTTTTGGTGGGGAGATGAAACAGGTGGGTGAATTTAAAATACTATTCCTGAGTCAGCTTATAGAAGGTTAACGATTGTTGATTGATTATTGACTTTTGTTTATTATTAATTATTGATTATTAGGTGGTTATAGATTGATTATACACTATTGAGTTGTCACAGATTGAGTATTGATTACTTTAACATTGCAGCTCGAACTTGATTACTTTATTATTGATTACGGAATGAATTGAAAAGGACTATTCCAATAGTCAGCTCATGGAATGTTAATAATTGCTTAATCATTTGTTATTGACTATTGCTAATTACAGGTGATGTTCTTCCTACTTTAATCTGATTTCCAGTTGTTTTGCCCCCAGAAAAATCAGCAAAACTATTATTAAGTAGCCTGAACAAAATTCTACAAGCCTAAACATGTACTGCACATTGATTTAGATCACATTAACTTAGCAGCTCTCACTTGATCATTTGGTTATTGACTATTGAGTATTGAAAATCAACTATTGATTACTATTGACTTGCCACACAACCTAAGCAATGAACATAACTGCAAGTCTCACTTGTTCATTGATTATTGCTAATTAGAAATTGATTATCATCGAACAGATGAATATTTTCTTTTTAGGCCACTTGCGTCTGGGCTGCGTGGCTCGGGATCCGGGACAGATCTAGGCATACTAGGAGGCATCTGATTGGTTCAAAGAAGCTCTGCAAATCAACCAGGTATTGTACACCAATTATTCATATTCCTTGTGTTTCGCCAATACTCTTGGTTATGCAAATCTCCCTAAAGCGACCAAAAACGCTGCTAAGAACTTGAACACCGAGGGCACTCTTTTGTTCCCCCACTCATAGCCTTTTTGAGCTATTGTAGACACTGTAGGAGTGCACTGTTTAGTATGGGTGGGCACAGACAAACTTACCGAAACCAAGTAGTGCCCTAGTAGCGCGTCCACAAGGGTTCTCACCATGTCGAGCTAGCGTATCAGGCCTATACGCTTGGATTCGTGCCAATATGCCCGAATTTCGGCAGATAAGCAAAAAAAAAAGAAAGAAGATTATTATTATATTTTTCCCCCTTAATCCCCCCCCAAAAAATCAAGAAAAAAAGCATGAAGAATGCTCCAGATTGCACTTTAGAGGTTTTAAAACAGTAGAGCTTTGAAAGTAGAAAACAATCCGCAGATGTTGTTTCAATTTAGCGTGCTTTGGCCAAACATCTCCAAATTTTGGTCAAGAATGCCCCACAGCTTTGAACAAATCTGGGGAGAACCCTGTCCACCGTACCTCAAAATGCCTTCATTTTTTTACACTTCCTTCTGGTAAAATGATGATTTCCAAGTCTAGCCCACCTAGATTCTAGGCTGGTTTGATTATTTTGCTTTGGGAAAACTATTTTGTACTCTCCTTTGCCAATGAACAAATTTATCTTGAAGTCTGGTTCATTTTATAGACTCTCATTTTTACAGGCTCTTTTTTTCGGGCTCTATATAAAGCCTTGAGGTTTTTTGTAGGATTACCTGGGTTATCCGGGGTTCAGCCTCGAGTTATCTTGACTTACAGTTTGTTTATTTCTGCATTTTTCCCTCTTGGTGTTTGTACCATAGGATTATCCCGATGCTTGGTCCCTCATCGGTAACCTCCATCTTGCTAAACAAGAATGGGGACCGGGGCAGAAGAAGTTTGAATGAATCCTCAAACAGACCGCCACCCAGAATGATTCCTACTCTCTGCTATCACTGGGTAATGTTTGGCTACAGACACTGTATCAACTCA